>VWZZ01002712.1:149315-185176 GCA_013399095.1 Psophia crepitans
GCTCTCCTGGCCCGGCTCTGAGCAGTAACCCCGGCCTGGCCAGAGCCGGGACAACTGGCTAAGCTAATGTCTTTCATTAAACTATCTCAGGTGAAGTCTGACACTGTTGAAAAAGCTTTGAGGAAAGAAACATAGAGAAAAATTTGGAAAACACTCTTCTAATAGAAGTAACTGATTTTCAGTACATGGATGAACTCTGTTTCAAGGGAGAAACATGTCTGATATTGATAGCTACAGGATTTTGACCAATCCAGCAATGGAATTAAATATATACAAGAAAGAACAACTTGTAATATTTATATCTAAAGCAAGAAAGGCTGAAAAGGAATATGAATGGCAACAAGAAGGGCTCATCCAGGTACTTCAGTAGCAAAAACATGGGCTTGCTGCCGGGGCCCCGGTTACAAAGGACACATAAAATGCCGAGGTGCTCAATACCTTCTTCTCCTCGGTCTTCAGTACTAAGGCTGGTCTTTAGCAATTATAAGACTCCTAAAAGCAGATGAAAGATTTGGAGCAAGGAAGACTTCTGGTGAAGGAGGATGAGGTTAGAGGACATTTAAACAAACTGGAGATACACAAGTATGTGGGCCCTCATGGATGCACCCACAAGTGCTGAAGGACCTGGCCCATGTCATTGTGAGGCCACTTTCAATTATCTTTGAAAGGTCATTGTGACTGGGGGAGGTCTCTAAGGACTAGAAGAGCGCAAATGTCACTTCTGTCTTAAGAAGGGCAAGAAGGGGGATCCAAAGAACTACATGTCAGTAAGCATCACCTGGGTTGTGAGAAGCTGATGAAGAAATTCATTCCAGCATATTCTATTCTAGCATAGAAACTTATTTCCAAGTGTATTAAGGATAAGATGTAGACTGGGAATAGTCAGCATGAATTTACAATGGAGGAATCATGCTTGACCAACCTGGTAGCCTTTTACGATGAGTTGACCAGCTTGGTGGATGATGGTCGAGGAGTGGATGCTCTTTATCTTGACTTTAACAAGATTTTGACACCGCCACCCACAAAATTCTCATAAACAGTATGGTTCAGTATAGGTTAGATGATAAATAAACAGTCAGGTAGATTGAGAACTCTGAGGCGCTAGGCTCACAGGGACCAGGAGTATGAAGGATGCTACCATTCAGCGAGACCTAGACAGACTGGAGAGCTGGGTGGGGAAGAACTTAATGAAATTCAACGAGGGCAAGTGTAGAGTCTTGCATCTGGGAAAGAAGAATCCCATGTATCAGTATAGGTTGGGGACTGACCTGCTGGAGAGCAGCACAGGGGAAAGGGACCTGGGGGTTATGGTGGACAAAGGGACCACCATGAGCCAGCAATGGGCCCTGGTGGCCAGGAAGGCCAATGGTATCCTGGGGTGCATTAGAAGGGATGTGGTCAGTAGGTCGAGGGAGGTGCTCCTCCCCCTCTATTCTGCATTGGTGATGCCGCATCTGGAGTATTGCATCTAGTTCCGGGCCCCTCAGTTCAAGAAGGACAGGGAACTGCTTGAGAGAGTCCAGCGCAGAGCCACAAAGATGATTAAGGGAGTGGAACATCTCCCTTATAAGGAAAGGCTGAAGGAGCTGGGTCTCTTTAGCTTGGAGAAGAGGAGGCTGAGAGGTGACCTCATCAATGTTTATAAATATGTAAGGAGTGAGTGTCGGGAAGACAGAGCCAGGCTCTTCTCGATATCGTGCAGTGATAGGACAAGGGGCAATGGGCCCAAGCTGGAGCATAGGAGGTTCCGTGTTAATATAAGGAAAAACTTTTCCACTGTGAGAGTGACAGAGCACTGGAACAGGCTGCCCAGAGTGGTTGTGGAGTCTTCTTCTCTGGAGACATTCAAAACCCAACTGGACACATTCCTGAGTGATGTGCTCTAGGTGATCCTGCCTTGGCAGCGGGGTTGGACTAGATGATCTTTTGAGGTCCCTTCCAACTTCTAATATTCTGTGATTCTGTGAAGTCCAGCTGGAGGCCAATCAGCAGTGGTATGCCTCAGGGGTGGATATTGGGACTGATACTGCTTAACCTCTTCATTAATGACCTGGATGGATAGACTGAAGAGCATGTTGTGCAATTGGCAGATGATACAAAACTGGAAGCCAAAATTCATCGGTCTCCAGAACTATCACCCAAACTCAGTGATTCCACGATCCTCCTTTGAAGATATATTGCTATAGGAAAAAAGCTCTGAAGGAAAGTAAAAAAAAATCCAATGCACATTGCTGCCATGGAAAAAATATATGTCTAAAATAGCTATAATTTAGAATTGAAAAGGCATCATTGATCATGATATGAAAGAGATTCCAGATTACCTTTCTCATGAAAGAATAAGGATGATGATGACATGGGTGCAGAAAGTATTCTTGATATGGATTTTATCTATTGAATCAAGTCAGTAGTGTGGTTACTACTGATGGAAGCCTGTAAGATTAAAACCACAGGAATTCTTTTCACTCAAATGCTTGTAGCAACACTATAGAGGTTCCACTTCTTCTTCAGTATTATGGTTTAAACCAAGGCAAGATAATTTTATTGTCAAGAAACTCTTTTTTGATAACATCTTGCTATTAAAGAATTTGCATTGGTTGTGATAATTTTGTTTTAAATTTTTCTATAGTAGGAAAACTAAATCATGCTCATACAAGAACTGTATTATTACATGAGTACTACAAGAAAGGTATTTTGCCTGAATACATTTGCTCTGGTTGTGAGTTGAGTGGCCTGCAAACCTTTTTTTCCTCACTGATGTGAAATTTTCTATCTATGCATCCACTGTTGATCAAACAGCATGTGTAGTAATTGTGATGGCTTTGTCTGGAGCACAAATAGAACATGTCTTAGGAAACTCCCCACTTTATTACTTCACTCTTTACTCAGACCTTTACTGTTGTTTGAACATCTACACAAAACATATTCAGTTATAGGCAAATCAATCACTGGGTAGTAAGTCACATTTTTATGTAGTCACTCCTATTTCATCCCCTTCCTTTTAAAAAATGACAAACCACACCTTAAAAGATGTCTACATCTTCATATATACTGACTCAAGCGGGTGAGGAAAAGTAGAAGATAAGGTGTAAAATTATTTTAGATAAAGATAAATGCATATGATTTCAGAACATATAATTATATGATATTATGGAATCTTACTACTAATTTTTAAATTTAGAGACTCTAACGTTCTTTTCAGATCTTTCTTTAATAGTATAAAACCTTATTAGAACCTCCTGCTGGAATAAGAGATTCAATGAAAACTGCACTTCTTGTGCATATTTGTCCATTTTAAAATTATCATTTGGTGAATGGGTGACTAGTTTGGAGGTCAGCAAGTAATCAGATTTACAATGTTAATTAAATATCTAACATGTTGCCATGAAAACAATCTTGTATGATTATCATCCAAAGGCTGGTGAAAGATATACACAGCTGAATCCAATATTTTCCTTTAATATGCTTTGAACTAGAGAACCCTGTTCTACAAGGCAAAATTAGACGGAGGGAGTTTAATTAACTCTAGTGATCTGCCCAAAAGTCAATGTGTGTGGAAATGGAATTAAAGGAATTGCAAGGCTATTTTCTCTGATCATGATCAATTAATACATAGAGGTGAATATTAGAAATACCTCATATACCTCTGTCTGACATTGATTAATTTCACAGACATAATTTCTCATTTGACTCTGAATTGTGAATAAAATAAAAAAAAATTGTAAATTACAAGACAAGTTGTGATATGCCACTTCTGTTTTGTTTCTAGCTATAATGTTTGTTTCCTATAAGAATACAATATTTTGAAGCATCCCATGGGTTTTCTGGTAATGTAAGCAGTTAATTTAACAAACATGAGGTGGGTTTTCCAAAGTCTTGCGTAACATAATTTCCACCACAAGAGAAGACAAGCTATGGTCCTAGGGACCTATGCTTGTATTAAGACTGTATGAACAATTTCTGGTAGGGTAAAAATACACACAGAGTCTGTAACTGAAGAGCGCAGAACGCCACAGATCTCAGTTCTTGCTTAATCATATAGGCTGAAACAAACAAATCACTAAGAGGTGACACCATACTTAGTATATTTTGTATTCTAAAAACTCCAAGAATATGACAGCAATTTTTGGTATATCTTAACAATTAACTAACCATAAGTGGTTGGCTTATGACACAGTTCCGTTCTACTTATTTAAAGATAAAAAGAACTCTCAATAAAATGTTGCTTCGAAGTGTTACATAAACATACTGGACAATATTTTTTCCCAGAGTTCTAGAGACTTTTAAAATATTTTTTTGTCCTAGTATCTTTGAAGCTGGAGTATTCATTTATAATAGCCACAGACACTGATCAGCTCATCAGAGATAGCTGGCAACCCTTGTACAGCGAGTGAAGAGAATTATCTAACAAACCAATTAATGACTGATTTCAGGGGAGTTATTGTTTAAATAGACTACATGTTCTGTAGCCATGATCAGTCTTTTGTACTTCATGCTTGACTGAACTGCAAAAGGAGGTCATTTATGTAAGTGTAAAGTTCAGTGCTAAACATTCTATGGAAACTTTCCAAGTGAAAACAAGATCTTTTGGAAGGATTGCATTAAGTTTTGTGTATTGCTCTTGCTATAATGAGACTCCTTGCCACAGAAGAATTGGAAGTTGTCAATTAAGCTATTTCAGATAGGCTAATTAATGATTACTACAAAGAAAGGAGTGGCTGGAAGACTATCTCTTCCCTTCTCATGAAGTGAAAACTGGAAGAGCGCACAATTTCTGCATAAAATACTTTTCTAGGAAGGAGAAGACAGACATCAGGCATAGCTTATTTCTGGAAGGTTTTTCAACAGGTTGTCAATTGTTGCTTCCACAGTAAGGAACACATTGGTTTTGGTGATGCTTATTTAACTGATGAAAGATTATTTGAGTAAAATATCCATAGTTCGTCTTTTAAAAAGGGCAAGCTTACAAACACTTTCCTCTAATTTTTATTCTTTCTTTAAAACTAGTTAAAACTGATGGGATGGCAGCTGGGGGGCGGGGGAGAGGGAGGGGAAGCGATCACAAAAAAAACCCCCAACAACCCTAAACTGCAAAATAACCCCAACACAAACAAAAAAATGCCATAACCAAAACACAACCCCCTAACACACAGGTATTGACTTTAGGGCCTGTATTTAACTACCAAGCACTTATTAATTTCTTGTAATACCATCTGTGAAATATATATATTTATATACATATATTTATATTTCACAGAATCATAGAACAATATGGGTTGGAAGGGGTCTCTGGAGATCATCTAGTCCAACTCCCTGCTAAAGCAGGATGACCTAGAGCAGGTTGCACAGAATTGCTTCCATGTAGGTTTTTAATATCTCCAGAGAAGGAAACTCCACAACCTCTCTGGTCAGCCTGTCCCAATGCTCAGTCATACTCAAAGAAATTTTTCCTCACATAGAGACAGAACTTCCTGTGTTCCAGTTTGTGTCTGTTGCCCCTTGTCCTGTTACTTGACACCACTGAGAAGAGTCTGGCCTCATCCTCTTGACACTCGCTCTTTAGATATTTATAAGCATACCTGTAAGTATATATATATATATTTATAAAATATATATAAGCTATTAGATAATAGTTTATATAGTATATATTATATATAGTGATAAGTCTGTGTGTATATATTCTTACGGAAAAAGATATGTTTTGCCTTCAGAAATGTTAACCAAGTGCAGTGCTGCTTTTCACTCTCCTTGTATTGCAGTCAGTCACTCTGTTGCTATATTTTCCAAACAGAAGAGAATTTGTTACTGGTGAACAAGCATACTTCCTTATGTTTTGGTAAAACATTTCACATTCAGCCATTGCTATTACATTAAAAATTTCTGGAAATTTTATTAAACCTAGCAAAATTTTGGGTTTTTCCAGTTTTATGTTTGATCACCAGTTGGATTGTGGGGACAGAAGAAATCCAAGTGTGGGCAAAAATAAGAAGATGCACAGACCTTCACAATTCAGAGCCAGGGTGACGCTGTTGGGTAGACCCAGGACTGTGACTTTAAGGCACAGCATTGAGCATATCTGCGCATCAGCATAGACTTCCATTCTGCCATGGACACTGCACATGACTCTGGGAAAATTGCTTATATGCCTTTTCCTCAGTTCTAAAGAGCTGTGTCCATCCCTGTAGACTTCTAGTGTGTGCTGTGACAAATTCATATCTGTGAATTTAGTTACCTCTGTCTTTGAGGTTCCTTTGATGGAGTGAAGGGTTTTACAGCTTTAAAAACAGTAACTGAAAAGTGCCACCATCTAACCAGAAAAATCATAAATATTTAGTATTATGTCACAATAGAATAAAATCATTATATACTGATTATCCACTTATCTTTATCAGGGAAAGTATAAATAATTTTGTTCCCTACCTTGAGATTATGACTCTCAACCATTATGTTAGCAGAATAAACCCCCCGCAATTCAGGTCAAAACAGTTAGAGAAATACTGCTCCACCTGGACTGCCACAAGTCCATGGGACCGGATGGGATCCACCCGAGGGTGCTGAGGGAGCTGGTGGATGTGAGTGCCGAGCTGCTCTCCATCATCTATCAGCGGTCATGGTCAACTGGAGAGGTCCCAGATGACTGGAGGCTTGCTAATGTGATGCCCATCCATAAGAAGGGTTGTAAGGAGGATCCGGGGAACTACAGGCCTGTTAGCCTGACCTCGGTGCCAGGGAAGGTCGTGGAACAAGTCATCTTGAGGGCAATCACGTGCCATGTCCGTGACAACCAGGGGATCAGGTCCAGCCAGCATGGATTTGTGAAAGGTAAGTCCTGCCTGACCAACCTCATCTACTTCTATGACCAGGTGACGTGCCTGGTGGATGAGAGAAAGGCTGTTGATGTAGTCTACCTAGACTTCAGCAAAGCCTTTGACATGGTCTCCCACAGCATTCTCCTGGAGAAGCTGGCGGCCCATGGTCTGGACAGGTACACTCTTCGCTGGGTTCAAAACTGGCTGGATAGCCAGGCCCAGAGAGTGGTGGTGAATGGAGTGAAATCCAACTGGCNTGAACAGAGGCCAACGGGATGAGGTTCAATGTGGCAAAGTGCCGGGTCCTGCACTTTGGCCACAACAACCCCAGGCAGTGCTACAGGCTGGGGGCGAGGTGGCTGGAAAGCTATGCAGAGGAAAAGGACCTGGGGGTGTTGGTTGACGCTTGCCTGGACATGAGCTGGCAGTGTGTCCAGGTGGCCAAGAAGCTAACATCCTGGCTTGTATCAGGAATAACGTAGCTAGCAGGAGCAGGGAGTTGATCGTCCCCCTGTACTCAGCCCTGGTGAGGCTGCACCTCGAGTCCTGTGTCCAGTCTTGAGCCCCTCACTACAAGAAAGACATCGAGGCCCTGGAGCGTGTCCAGAGAAGGGCAAAGAAACTGGTGAAGGGGCTGGAGCACAAGTCTGATGAGGAACGACTGAGGGATCTGGGCCTGTTTAGTCTGGAGAAGAGGAGGCTCAGGGGAGATCTTATTGCCCTCTACAACTACCTGAAAGGAAGTTGTGGTGAACTGGGGATCGGCCTCTTCTCACAGATAACTATTGACAGGACAAGGGGGAACAGCTGCAAGTTACGCTAGGGGAGGTTCTGGTTGAAGATGAGGAGAAATTTCTTCTCTGAAAGGGTGGCTGGGCATTGGAATGGGTTGCCCAGGGAGATGGTGGAGTCACCGTCCCTGGGTGTGTTTAAAGAAAGGTTGGATGTGGTACTTAGGGACATGGTTTAGTGGGTAATAGGTGGTGGGGGGACAGCTGTACTAGATGATCCTTGAGGTCTCTTCCAACCTTAATGATTCTATGATTCTATGTTGGCTACTTCAATAACAAACAGAGAAATAATACTTCCCTCAGGAGAAATTAGATGTTTTAGGGTTTTACAGTAGAAAGACCTTCCTTTCTGCCAACACTACAAAAAACTAATATCTTTAAATTGGACCATAACTCAAAGTGAACTGTGAAAAGAGGTTGCACAACCTCATCTAAGTAAGTAACAACATAATTTTCTATTTAGTTCCGCAATATTTCTAATGTTTCACTGTTGGTTTTCTTAGTGGTCCCATAGTGCCTTGCATAATTCCTTGTGTGAAATAGCTCTTCCCATCATAGCTGTGAAGAATACTAATAGTATAATCCGAGGGCGTATTGGGTTTGCATGGCAAGGTTTTGGAAAATCTGGAAAGCATGATCTCTGTACTTCTACTTTTGGAAGTTGTCTCTGATGTTGGTATATAGCATCAAAGGCCTGTTATGGAAAACAGCATGTCTAGAAGTATTGCTGGCAGCCTCACAAGGACAAGAAATGCTGTTACCATGTTCTCTCTCCAGTATACCTCCCTCTGCTTTTCTATTACATTAAAAATTCAGCTTCACTATGAGCTCCAACATAGATCTCTCCTCTACACCCCTGCCTTTCAAAAGACCAATGAACAAGGACATTGAGGCAATCTCAGTATACTGTCTCTGAAAGTATGTGTTTACTAGGAAGTGTATTCCAGCACATTCTGTCTTTCAGTATAGTGTAAATTTGCTGTTCTGCAACGCAGTGAGGTGTGGGAATGAATGAGAAGTTTTGCTGTCCCTTTTTATTCTCTCCTTGTGTGCAGAATATGTTGAGGGTCACTGGGGTAACTGTTTTTTTCTGTCATCTCCCAGTAAGATACACAACATTAACTTTGAGATAAGAAGCAGAGATAAATCTCTCTGTGGAGTGATTTTCCACTAAAAAAAAAAGCAAAGAAGTCCCACAAACAAACAAACAATTAAAAAGTTATTACTTGATCTTATTTTGAAGTTCAAGTGTTTAAACTCTGTGATCGTGTTAATCTGCATGTATCTGGCACTTTGGTAAGCATTGGGTCTGCTCAGAGAGCTCTGTGATATCAGCTACCTCAAAGGTTCATGTAAAAAGTAGTGGAAAGTTATTTAGAAATGTAGTTTTGCACTGGAGATTATTGATAATTTGATTTAGAAACCTAAATTTCCCTGGTTTGAGTTAAATGACCTAAAAATGTTACTAGAAGGCTGAAGGTTAGAATAGAAACATTCAGAAATCACACAATTTGCTAAGGGACTATTTAAGAGTAACATATTAGAGGCACAGATGGTTTTTACACCTCTGAGTGAAAAAAATAAAACATCATGCGGAATTAATTAGAGCTAAAACAGCTTCCCTTTAAAAAGGTGAGCTCTGGCCTTGCCAAGTGTAATGAAAATATGGCATGCTATACATGAAACAAATAGCAAGTCATCAGATAAAATACATGTTACTTAAAAATTCTGATGCATGTTGTAATTATGATTTGATAGGTGATTGCAGGCTTCCCATGTATGGAGAGGATGAAAAAGAAATTGAACAAAATAACAAATGATCTGCTACAGTACACTAGTTCCATTCTGCTTTACAGACACAATGAAATAGAGTAGCCCACAATGATTTCCCATATTCACCCTTAATGTTAAGATTACATACTTCCTAAGGTGTTTTCCCTGAAGAATGCTTCAGATTACTCCTTCAATAGACATAATTAAGTCACTGGTCAAAACAGTTTTCCTTGGACTTGCAGACATAATTACTCTCTATAAATAGAAACTGTTTCTCAAAGCGTTCTGTGATACAGTTCACAAACAATTTAAATTTCAAAAGAATCTGAAGCCATTGGGCTTTTGTATCCACTGTTGCAGATTTATTGTGCTGGAATAATTTACTCAGCAGGTCACTATGGCAGTATTGCTGTATTTAGATGCTTAATATATTCCATAAATCAAAATGTTTAATTCTGTGAAACAGTGGCTTCGTTGGATATTGTTACAGCATATGAAATTAAAAATCTAAGTACTCTACAGCTTAATCATGACTGATCAAATGACTTTCAAACTGGATGTATCACCTGAGACTGCTCTAAATATTTCCTCTCAAAAAGAGCTTTCAGTCTGTGTACTTTATTAACTCTTAAACTGATGTAATTCTAGACTACAGTCTTGGGAATTTGTAGATATGTGCCCCTTAGAATATAAACACACAAAGAGGTTTACGCAGGGGTCGGAACTAGACAGTCTTTAAGGTCCCTTCCAACTCAGCCCACTCTATGGTTCTAAGGTTAGTGTTCTCTTTTCTAAAGGATTCAAAGTGGAACTTGGAAAGTGAGCTGTGACAGCACCCATGGTTACAAGCAGGGGGTTTTCTGTTTTGTTTTAGTTTTCTGTGGTTTTTTTTTGTTTGTGTTTTTTGTTTGTTTGTTTTGTTTTGGGGTTTTTGGGTTTTTGTTTGTTTGTGGGTTTTTTGTGGTTTTGTTTATTTGTTAGTTTGTTTTTATTTTTCTTTTCTGCAGCTGTTGAGTATTCTTGTGATAAAAAAAAAGATGGTCCAAAAAAGTGACATGTAAGTGATAAGATTTATTTGATAGACAGCTATGACTTCTGTTTGCCCACACAGGTGTTGTCTGTGATATCAGTCTCTAGCTATCACTTTTGGTAGGATTACTTTGGTCAGTAGCTAAGCTTCGGAGTTACAGCTTTTAAATGCAGATGTAAACCTAGACAAAGAACTTAGTATGTGGAAGGAACAGCAAGTGTGTAACTTGCTTGACTAACCAGATGATTATGCCATAATGTAAACATTAATAGATTGAATGTTTTTATATATACACATATAATTGGATGAAAGGGAAACGTGTTCAGGCAGCATAAGGTCAGAAACAATTATCATTGTAATGTAACTGGTAGGCAGTGAACAGGTAGCAAAGCTTTACGAACATTGAACTGCCTCATGAAACATCATGTCTTCTTTCCACTGAGACACTTAGCAGCTCAGACATCTGGCTGTTGTATCCGTTGGTGCCCCTTTTTGGCCTTGCTGCTGGATGTCTACTGTCATTGACAACAGTGGTTTCTTAAATATCTTGTAGCTTCCCCTCCACCCCTCCACCCCCCCGCCTTCTCTCACTGTCAGTTCACAAAGAAACTCTCTGTCAGGAAAAAAACATGGTGTAAGTCTTCATATATAACTTTTTTTTAGGACAGCAAAATGACGATTCCTTAACCTCCCTCTTCTTTCTCCTGTTGTGTCTTTGATATGAAAATTGGCTTTGTGCTTCATATGAAAAGATGTAAAAAAAATTGAGCACTTTGGAATTCATTGCAACAGGTTGTCTTCCTGGTGTTTTGACCCTTTTCCTTCCTATTGTTGATCTGTAGAGCTTTATGTGGGATTTGGTGATGCTATTATTTTTTTTTATTTTTTCTTTTTGCATGATATTGACCTGTAAGTTTATCTTTGCCACTTTCTTTGCAAAAGTCTGAGATTTGCTAGTCATGAGATGAGACAGATGAGAGCTTTCTATGAAAGTTTCAGCACTGGTGGAGCTATTTAAGCTTCAGTATGCAGATGTATGGAAAAGACACTGGCCTGGCATGCAATATTCTTGACAAAACATCTGAGCGGAGAGACTTTGCTAGATATTCTCATAATATGATGGAGGAAAAACTGTAAAGTTTGGATGAGGTACACATGTATTGAACCTGTATAAACAACTTGGTTTTATCCATTTTTAAAAGGTACAATATGAGCATTGAAATGGAACTGGAGAGCTACAGGTAGGTTACATATAAATTAAGGTCTAGTAGCTTCAGCTGTGGTATGAATACTGAAGTCAGAATCAGATGAAATGTAAAGGAAAACTTGCATATTTTAAACTCTTTAGTGATGCAATCTGTAATTATGCACCTATAAAATTGAAAAAATGTAGATAGCAAATCTTCTGTCTTTTTAGATTCGGCATGTCTGCTCAGCCAGCTGGTGAACGTGGATTTGCAAAGGATATACTGGGTGAAGAGTACCTCCGAGACATGCAAGTGAGGAAATAAAATTGACTTTCAGGAATGCTCAGTTGCCAGCTGGCTAGCAGAAATCAGTGTGCCCTGCTCCAATTTTCCGATGTAATTCCAGGAAAAGAAAACCTTCCAGAAGGAAGTCACACTTAAAATTTCACTGGTTGCATCATGTCAACTGGTAACTTGTCAGAAAGAAGCAGACAAATAAATTTTAAAGGACCTGAAAAAGATTTCTAAGTCTTCAGTTTTGCAGAGAGATGTATAAAGCTTTTATTTTATGTTATTTATTTAACTGGTAGAAAATCTGAGTCACTTGTAAGTTAAACACACCATAGTTCAGAGAATGGAGAATTAAATCTTGTTGATATGCTTACTAAATTAAGTTGCTGGAATTGAAAAGATAGAAAAAAATAATGCTTTCCTTCTATGGGAAAAATTGGAACACGGTAAATGAAAGGAAATCTGAACCTGCAGTTTTTTGAGTGACCCATCAAATAATAGCTCTGAATAAGTCAGGAAGATCTGAGTTTACATTTAAAAATCTGCACTCAGAAGTTGAACTTTGGAGTAACCTTTATTCTTGGAATACGCTATTCTTCTAGAGCTTAACTTTCCCCAAATATAAAAAGCACTCTATAACTCAAACCACAGATTTAGTTCCATGAATCTGTAGTAACCCTCAGCAATAAGGTTTTCTGCTAGCACGGCCAGCATTCTCTCTGTTACATTTTATTTTCTAAAATCTGCTCTGAAGTTAATGAGAAAAATTAATTCCCTTTGTCTATGCTGTCTGATTTCTGTTATTTATCGTGTGATGTTTTTGGCAACCGTAATAAAGTAATTAGGAAAGAATTAGCCCAATAGAAAGCCTAAATAAATTTGAACTTTATTAGACAGTATAAGAGAAGAAATAGGAATAGTTTTTCTTTGGCACAAGAAAAATGCATTTGTTAAGCAACTGAGTAAAATTTAGTAAAGCTTTTTGCTAAGTTGTACATATGCAATGTCTGAGCTTGTTTTGATTAAAAAAAATTTTGAGAAGCTATTTGAAAGCCCTTAGTGACCAAAAATGTTTTGGAGTAGTACAGAAGCGATATGAATGAAAAGATTTAATTTATAGCCAGAAATGTACCATATTTTAAACCTGATATAAATATATGTATGTACACATATGTATGTACATATGCATATATATATACACACACATATATAGATATAGTTAATGTGATCTGGGTTGTAAGTGGGTTTGTTTAAAGAAATATTTTTGGACTATTCTCCAAGACAACTTTTTTGGAACATAGGAGAGCTATTGTAGCTTAGTCTTCCATCCTGGTCCTCTTGTTTTTGAAAAGCAGTATGTTGCATGGTTTGCATATTTCTAATGCTAGTCTGCCTGAGGATGTACTGAGCAGATAGGATTGATTGAAGTTATTCTGACTACCTGAGATAGAGGGAAAATGAGGTATTTTGGGTTGCTTCCTTTCTAGACTATCCTCTGCAGTATTAGACGAGAAAGGATTGTTTTTCCCATGTCATGTGTGACTGCATGAGCCAGGTTTGAAATTGTTGTGACTCTGATACAACAGAGTCAAGCAATAACCCGTTTAGGATCTGCAGGTCACTTGTAGCTGTGCAGTAGGTGGAACATGAGTTTTTCATGGAAAACTGATCACTGAAGTTCTGGATGGCAAGAAATTGGTGTCCTTTCTCAACTAAAAGTGTCTGAAGCTTGCTGGAGCTGGATGATACCAAGTAGTAGAATTGCTCACTTATGTGTGTGCTTGCTGCACTACTTGACAAACTATGATAAAAAAAAAAATCAGGTTTTGTGAAGTGTTTTATCTTCATCTTACAAAGTGAGAAATGGGCTTGAGAGCCAGACACCAAGTTAGAAATTAACATCTTAAAGCACAAATTTGGATTTTCTGTTTTCTTTAGAGAACTGTACTGTTTCTCTGGCACCTAGATTTTGAGGAAAGACTGCAGCTTATTCTGAAAATCAGTTTGGTTATTTTCTGGTCTCTTTAAATTTTCTCAGGTATCAGTCAGGGAATGTAATATGGTGACCCCAACTGTAAGAAAACTGCAGAAATTGTTATTTCTTTTCTTATGAGAATTGAACTTATAGTTTCTTATTTTTGCAATACACACAAATTGAGTTTTAGCTTGTCCAGGTCATAGTCACAAAATTACATTTTCCAGCTGTCATATCTGGACTTGCGAATTTGATGTTGTGAAGAATTCACTGAAGTGTATGTATATGTATTTGTCTCTAATGATATTAAAAGTTTTCAATGCTTACATTCTTATTATTGCTCTGATTTTTTGGTTCTAGCTGTGGGATGTAAAAAGTTTAGTTTTTTGGAACTTGACAAATATTTTCTGCCAAATATTTCATTTTGTTTAACACCATCCACGTCAAAACACTGTACAAAGGATATTATTTTCATTTTTCTTTTTATCATGAAGATAAGGAATTTAGGTAGGTGCAACTTGTTCAGGTCAGATAGTCAGCCAATGTCAACAGTTCAGAATAGGAGTCAGTTGCTAGTGCATTATGTATTGCTTAGAAACTTTATTTGTATCTTCATTTCAAAATGTCTATTCTATCCTCCGAGTCAAAGTCATGTCTTAGGGCTTGTAATGAAATAAGTACATGTCCATGTAAAGTCTCCTTTCACTTTTTCCAATAAATTTACAGTAACTTCATAATGTGGATAATGAAATTAAGCACAGGAAAAATAAACTAGAACTGAAAGGCTGGAAATAAAGTTGCTTAGAGCCTGAGGGATACAAGTTTGAGGTCAGAATATCTGGGTCTCCATCTCTATAACTGTAAAGGTAAAAGCCTTGAACTTTTAGTCAGTTTGAGTGCAGATTAAGTGTCTTTTAAATACAAATTACATCTGTTCAGTCAAGAATGTGAAGCGAGAGATGCAGGAGACAACAGAATGAAAGAAAGAGCTGTAATTATCTGATTATACCTGTTTTCATTTAAAGTCCATGACAAAATGATACGTGCCAGAAACAGTACCTAGACTTTGGAAGTCTACGGTGTTGCTTATGGCCTAGGAAGGAAATAATAATTACATGCACAAAATTAACTTGTCCTCTATTCTCTGGGCAGACTCACAACTATAATTGCATAGTCTTTACCGGCATAAATTCCTCAAAACAAGTGTAATGCCACAATGTGTTGTGTACTCCATGTTGTGCAGTTATAGGTTCTGATTTCCAGGTGTTCCTGCTGGAATGCACTTCCTTTTTTTTTTTTTTTTTTATTCTCAGCAGTAACTTTAATATGAAATAATATTTCATTCCCCATCTATATATTCAGCCAGCTATATTTATCTGAAATACTTACCTTTGGGGTTGAAATACTCTTCTTGTGTGTCAAAAACTGCATTTCTTAGAAATTTTGGGAAGGTTGAGATGGAAATATAAATTGGAGTAGGAGGAGAGAAGGAAGACTCATTTTGTTTTTAAATAAAATACAAAAGACAATACTGAAAGAACAAGCTGACCTCCTGATCTGTCTCCTGGTTTTTGATCTTCCTACCTCTTGCAGATTGGTTTGTTGTAAGCGTGAACATTATCCTTGCCAAAATTAAATTGTTTTTGTGGAAATATTGTTCCCCAGCCTAGGAACAGTGGGAGCAGTGACCACAGAGGGTAAATTCTTCTGAACCAACATGATAGTCTTCTACAAAGAGATGAATGGCTTGGTGGATGAGAAGAGACCAGTGGATGTTGCTTAGCTGGACTTAAGTAAGGCTTTTGACACATTTCCTATAAAAGCTTTGTAGACAATCTGATGAAATATGGGATACATAGGTAGACAGTGAGATGAACTGGAAAGTGGTTGAACTGACAGATGTAAAAGGTTGTAACCAGAGCCAAGATGTCCAGCTGAAGACCAGTCACTAGCAGTGTACACACGGGGTAGGTATTGAGGGCAATACTCTTCAGCCTCTGTGGTGCTGACCTAGTCGATGGGTCAGAGTTCACCCTTGGCAATTGGCAGATGATACAAAACTAAGAGGAGTGGCTGTTACACCAGAGGGTTGTGCTGCCAACCAGAAGGACCTGGACAGGCTGGAGAAATGGGATAATTCAAAGATCAAAATTTCAACAAAGGGAAATGTGAAGTCCTACACCTGGGGAGAAACAGCCACAGACACCAGTGTATGCTAGGGGTTGTCCAGCTGGAAAGCAGCTTGGCAGACAGGGCCTGGGGGTCCTAGCTGACACCAAACTGAACACGAGTGAGCAACGTGTCCTTGCTGCAAAGACAGTATCCTAGGCTGCATTAAGAGGGATGTTGACAGAAGGCCAAGGAAGGTGGTCCTTCTTTTCAGCACTAGTGAGACATAACTAGAGTGGTGTGTCCAGTCCTGAGCTGCCTGGCACATTAAAGATGTGGACATACTGGAGGGAGTCCAAAGGAGGGTCAGGATGATGAAAGAACAGGAGAGCTGGGATTGTTCAGCTTGCAGAAGAGAAATCTCAGGGGGGAATTTCATGCATGTGTATAAATGTTTGACGAGAGGGTGTGTGAAGATGGTGGAGCTGGGCAACGGGTCAAGTTGCAATGGACACAAGTCAAAACAGGAAATTCCTTTTAAACATAAGAAAAGCCTCTTTTTTTGCACTGCTTGATAAAATCCTGGAGTAGATTTTCCAGAGGTATTCAAAACCTGACTAGACATTGTTCTGGTCAATCTGCCCCACATAACCCTGCTCTGAGAAGGGCATTTAACAGCGTAATATTAAGAGGTGATTCCAGCCTCAGAGACTTTGTGTTTCCCTAAATATCAAATTGGCTAACAGTAAAAAGTTATCCCAAAATATGTAAATGATTTTAAATCAGTTTAATTAAAAGTAAATATGAATTCTTTCTTGCCTACTCATCTTATAATCCTCAGTAAGGAAAATTAATAACATTCTTGGGGTAGCTGTGTGTGAGAGTTGGTCATGTAGTCATCTCATGGTGATATAAGTGTTCATACAGCCTATATTGTTCAGCCTCTGCTAAAAGAAGAGAAAGTCAGCAGTCAGTCCTCACTTTTAAGTGTTGTTTTTAAGTGAAATGAAATATAGTGAAATAGCCTGGCTACACTTGAAAACTGGGAGCAGACATGAGAAGAGGCTATAAGAATCTTGCAGAAACTAGTGGATGGGAGAAAGGGTGGAGAACAGTTGCTGAATTGCAAAATAGTGAATGAATAGGCTTGGAGTAGAAAAGAAACCAGGTATATATATATATTTTTCATTCTAATCTAAGCATCCTGGATATCATAGAAATTTAGCTGAAATTTATATAGCTTTTGCTGAAAAGGTGTAATTGTCATTATAGCTTCCTTTTAGAAAGCTCTCAGAAAGGTTCCAGTAAGGGATGAAACCTTAAACAGGCCTTTAATAGGAAAAATGGTAGGGTGTAATGTCTGAGAATGATTAGCCTTGCAAAAAGCAGCTGCTACTGTCCTACAGTTTCTGAAGGTTAAGGGTTTCTTTAAGATTATGCCTTATTGTCTTTACCTTAAAAGTCTACTTAAAGAGAAAAAAAAAATCACTCTAAATAATTAAATAATAAATACTTAAATAAATAACCTATGCATTCTAGCAACAAGGAAATTGCTGGATTTTTTAGGTATCTGAGTCAGGGAAGGAAGAATAGAGGCTGAGTAAAATCTTGCCTCTACTTATGCTCCTCGGTGTGTACATGGCATCTCTTATATCAAAGATTAAATCCTCCATGTGTCTAGAAACACAGAATGACAGCTATTAATTCTGGTGTAACGTGAAGGGAGAGAACCTCACTACTGAATATGAAGCGTGTAAGAAAATAGTGGGTTAATTTTCTAACAAGACTTACTTTTTTTGGTGTGACCAAGGATACCCGTGAAATGTAAATATGGTGCTCAGGTTCTAGAAAAAAGCTAGGGTACTTTGTGGGAAATGAAGGCAAAGAAATTTTCAGAACATAACTATCTGTTAAAAACCAGGAGTAGAAAACAAATAATTTAACAACAAAAACAAGTGAAAAGAGCTAGTGCTATTTGATTTCTAAATAGTTCTACTTATAGCATTAGAGAGTCATCCATTTAAAACAAACAGGCAGTATAAAATGGCTGATATAATCCTGTTATTCTGATTTTTGAAATAGCTTTTTAGCTGATGCAGTTTCTGTATATCTGTGGAGGTTAATAAAGCTTCATTTCTTACTAAACGTGTATGTAGTACTTTGATCCCTCATCTTAAGTTTTACCTCTATCCTCCTTCTCACAAGGTCTAATTCAAATTTACCACAGCATTAATGCATATGTTTCTCCTTTGAATGAAAGGTTATTATTGGCATTTCCCTAGCATGAAATATTGAGAATGGTTAAACTGATATTAAACGTAAATGCAATTAGAAAATGAAGTTTGAAGAAAGACAAGTTGACCCCACTGTCAGAGAATAAATACCAGCTGAACTACAGAGCTGTTCAGGGAAAGCTTCTTTCCTACTGACCGTCAAGTACTTGCTGAAAACTGAGAAAGCAGAACAATAGAAGTAAGTAGACAATGAAAAATTAATAAGTAAACAGTGAAAATAAAAACATAAAGCCTTTCTTATTTGTCTTGGTGAGAATTGATTCAAACATTGTGTAAGGGAAGCAATTTCCTAGCAACCCTTCCTTAATGCAGAGTGATACATCTGACTGAAAAAAACATTCCTTCTCTATGTCACTTTACCCGTAGGTAAGGGCCTGTCAATAAACGTCCCATAAATTCCTGTAGAGGAATTGCAATCATCCAGCCATTAAAATTCACTTTCAGAGGACACTTAAAGCAAGATTCTCCTGGGCCTTAACAATGTGATTTTGAAATTTTGTTCCTCTTTTTATTTGTCCTGATTTAGAGATGGAACCAGCAAAAGTTGCTTGGCCCATGTATGGAATTTAATGCTCCTGATATTTAAAAAAGATCAGAATAGGTTTTTGCTCCTATTCAGTGGCTGTCATTTTAAGAGTCAGGTTTTTCAGGTGGGATTAAAACTTTTACATGAAGAGTTGTATGACTTCTGCAGTCCTTATCTTGAAAAAATGTAACCTTTTCTTTGTTTTCTGTGCATGAGGAAAGGATAAAAAAAAATGTTGATTGTGTAATGAAGCATAGAAGGTGGCTAGCCATGGGCTGTTGTTTCAGTTCCTTTCACCCTCTCTTGTTAATACACCCTTTTCCTAATCCTATGTCCTTTGCTCGTCCTCAGTTGTTTTGGTTATGCAGAACTTCTGCTTTAAAAACAATACTGTTTTCTCCCAAAACTGAACCCATAACGTAACACAAGGCTATAAGAACAAAAGGAAAAAAATCCTGTGTATACGTCTTTTTTGTGCCCTCTCTTGACCTTTTGTAGCCAGCAAGTGTGTTGAAACCAAATTGGTCATTCATCTAAACTGTGATATAGCAGAAAACGTACATAGTCTGAAGAATCATTTTTGGAAGAAAGTATACTGTCATGAGAAATGCATCTTTGTATGAAAACTTTAAAGTGCTTTCTTGACAGTCATTCTGCCCTTAATGTTGTCACATAGGAAAAATATCAGTGTCTTAAACTGGCCTGGGAACAGTCATCACAAGGTAACAAAATAAAAACAAAATATTATCAGAGCTGATTTCTCTTCATCTTTATGCTATTAGAGAAATCTGCATTTCTTAATACCAAAAGTGTTATCAATCACTGGAACAGGCTGCCCAGGGAAGTGTTTGAGTCCCCATTCATGGAGTATTTAAAAGAGACATAGATGTGGTGTTTAGGGACATGGTCTAGTGGTGGACTTGTTAGTGCTAGGTTAATGGTTGGACTCAATGGTCCTAAGGGTCTTTTCCAACCTAAATGGTTCTATGATTCTATAAAGAGGTAAAATCTAACCAAGAGGAAAGAAATTTCATTGGCTTTCCTTTAATTCATATTTTTGTTTGAAATATGTGTACAAAATAAATAATCTGTAAAACTGCAGGATGAAACAGACGTAATAATTGACTGTTCTGTATTGTATACTGAGATGTACATGGAGACTAAATAACTGGCAAAAGCAAGAGTTTAAATGCCAAATATAAGTAAGCTGTAATATTTGAGTATCAATAGATTGATGCATTCTCACAGCATGACTGGAAGATATGAAATGTTCAATAATATTTTTCAATATCTGATAAAGCTTTTTTTTTCCTTTTTTATCTCAGAAGTTCAGTGAAAAAGATGAATAGAGTAAGCTTGTAGGCATGAGTTAATAACAGATCATGGTCTTTTCTCAGAGATAAAGGACATCACAAGTTGCAAAAAATAATAATAAAGTTTTCTTCTAGGACAGCTGAGATTTGCTCAGGGGGTTAGAAAATGTAACACAGTGTTTGACCAGGAACAAAGTAGGTAGTTTTGGAAAAGCAGATTCTAGAGTCTGAAAAGTTTCAGTAAAAATTTGAAACAATTGTATTCCTTTATCCTTTCTGATTGCTTTCTGCTTTAATTATTGGGGGTGGTATGGGGGAGGAGGGGAGGGAGACGTGGTATGTGGTGGGGGACAGCCTAAACCAAACTCATTGTGGTCTATTCTACCATGAATGTTTGCTTTCTTTGTACCCTGCAAAATGAGAAAGATCTTACATTGTCTATTTGGATTGCAGTATCATATAGAAATAGCATCCCATACAGCTGTGTATTTAATTATGACATGAATCTAGAGGAAAATTTTCAGATGACTCTCAGGAAATTGAATCACAATTATGAAAATATGTGGGGAGGACGTAGTTTTGTCACTAACAAAAGAAACATCTTGGTATATGAGTGAGCACAGACAATACACCTTAACTATTATGTAGGTCAGAAACGGCCTCTTTCATGATTTAGAAGTTTCTGATTTATAGTGTCATCCTATGACTTTCTCCTCTTTCTTGTGCTTATTGCATTATTGACCTTACTAGATTCCATGTTAATATGCCCCTCCAAACTATAAAAATGTGTACTTAATTGTAGCAGCAAGATGGAAAATGGGAGAGATAACTGATTTGTAAGATAAAAATTTTGTCAGTAAAAAAAGTAAGAATTCCTTTATGAAAAACCTTTCTGAAAGAAATCCTATTTTAGAGCCACTTGAGCTGTGAATATTTTTCCTTTATCACTTCACACATGTTTCTTATCGTGTCATTATGATGTCATACATACAATTTTTGCGTGTACTAGGGCATTTGAGACAACCACCTGGTAGACAAGGTACACGATCTATTAAAGGCCAATGTCCTTCTGGATGATCCTTTTGATACTGGGTATCCCAGGGCATTTAAATGTAGTTAAATGTCTATATTAGGGAGACAAAACTGCATCCATACTAACTAGTCCATGTACTTTTAAATATTTTTTACAAAGAATTTGTCTGGTAATGCAAATGACTACTGGACGTGCAATCTATTACTAATCTCAGCACTCCTGAATGAAGCACACTGAACTTCCTTGTAAAAGCTTACACACTCATAACTCAGACATGAAAAAGTGTCTTATACCAGAAAGATGTCTATAGAGTTCAAAATAATTATGAGTCCTGTAGCTCAAATCTTGCTGATATGCTATTATCATTGTATATAAAAAACAGAGATACTTGCTCTGTCACTACCTGACACAAGTACAAGATATTATTATTATTATTATTATTATTATTATTATTATTATTATTATTATTATTATTATTATTATTATTATTATTATTTTTCTTGCAAGATGATGATTTCTCAGTAAATATTACAAGAAGTGCGGTATGTTAGGTTGCATTAAAGGATTCACAGAGAGAACACGCATAGCTATCAATTTAGTAGTACTGCAGGAATATCCCAGATTGTGTTTTTGTGACGTAACTGACATTATAAACCTGCAAGCACTGTTCCTCTCTCACTCATCAACTCAACATAGAAAGGATTTTGTTTTGATTTCTTCTGAATTCATTTATCAGAACAAATAATAATTAAAAAAACCTTCCCTTAGCTGTTTTATTCCGAATATCAATTCTTTCCTGGAAAGGATTGCGTTAGAGAAATTGGTCTGTAAATGTATTCTTTGTTTCACTTGAGACTGTGCTATACAAAGCTAATAACAGTCAGTGTCACTGTTGCAAACAGCATGAGGTCAATGGTAAAGTTCTCTATAATACATATTCTGTACATAAGATTTATTATTTCATTATTTTATGAAATGCAGATTTTATGATGCAGATCACACGATGCTTAACGCAGTAGGAACATCCTAGCAAGACCATTTTGAGAGATGAAATTTCAGCACCAATGAATAAAAATAACTTTATTGTCTTTTGTAATTAAAAGCTTTCCTCTTTGTCTCTTAGAAATCATAACAGAAACAGTCAAGTTAGAAAAACACTGAAAATAATGTAGTAGGGTGAATTTAGTGTCAGCGACATAGTGGAATGGATGACCTGTCATGCCTTCTCTGTCCTAAGTCTGACTTCTAGCTTATAATTTCTGCACAGAACCCTTTCATGGACAATTTTTTTCCAATTTTTTTCAGTGAGTTCTCTACACCAGTGGAGGAGCTCTAGATATTTATGAATGGAAGAGAAAATTCTGGTGATACTCTATCACTTCAGAGGGCTAGCCAGCTCATTTTTTTAATTTAGATATATCAAAAAGCTGAATTAATGGTCAAGAATGAGAACTATTTGCCTTTTGGTAAGCAAATTTATTGACAGGCCGTGAGGTGATGGGAGTTCAGAATCAAGATTGAGGTTGAAAGTTTTTGCCTTAGTTTTTTGTTTTCATGCTAGAATCTGTGCCTAAGAAATCTGTTTTCAAAAAACCTGTTTATGATTCTGTAGCCTTACTGACAAAGTTCTTGCAGCACATTGCCACCTGAAACATTTTGCATAACAATTTTATGTTCTGTTTCCTATAGAATGTAGCTTTTTTTTTCATGACTCACAAACCAGCCTTTTTATTGCTTGAAAATAAAAAAAAATTCTTCAATTCAAATTAAAAATAAATAATTTCCACTCAAAGCACATTTTCATATATCTTGGAGGAAAGAAAATCATAGTTTCTTATCCTGTACCGTCATATAAATTATGAAAATGGAGCATTAAAAACCAAAGAAAACATTAGTTTATTCATAAGAACCTTTTAACTTTTCCTCTTCCAAGAAAAAAAAATTGTATAAATTCCACTAGTAAAAAGTCTATTTCAACAATGGGAAAAAAAAATAATTAAAAAAATATCCAATTACACATGGAAAGTTACACAGAAAACAAAATGCTCATAATTATTTTTTGTTTTGTTTTTTGAATGTTCAAAATATACAGAAGACTGAACATAGGGGAAGCTGCATTTTTAAAAACTCGCAATCTGAGCTCTAACCCTAATCTGAGCTGAGGAATAACAGAGTTAATTTTTCAAAATAAAATTTTGTAAGACAATCTAGTAACACTTGGCTTTTATGAATATATTTGTAGAAGATCTAAGATATACTGGATAAGCTAAAGCATTACACATACAAATTTCAAATATTGTATATATTGAGATATCAAGTTTTGAAAATGAAGTACATTTTTTGCTAGAGTGCTTCTGTGTTGTTGACATTCTCATTAGACATTGAGGGTAGGAGCTTAAATGCTGTTTGCAGAGGTATATACTGCAGTTCTGTTCATTCTTACCTGTAGATCTTTCTTCTGAATAACTTGAAATATTCAGTTCAGTATACCAACACTTCCATTTCCCTGTCTATCTCAGCCATCATTTCCATTATCCCGAGAATACTGTGGTGGAGATGCAGTACATCTACACTGCAGTTGCAAAGAAATACGCAAGTTTCAGTAGCTGGACTTTTAAATTTTTTTTTTATTTCTTCAACATTTATTTTTTTTCAACCTTATAGAAATACTTAGGTCTGAGAAACAGACGCTCTAAGACACAATAGCAGGAACATTGCCTCTGCTGTAATTGCAATGACACAATTCTTCCTTTCTTAACAAACTTATATAAATGGACAATTTTTAGCAAGAATAATTTTGGCCAAGACAACAAAGCTGTTCATCATGCAGCTCAACAAATATTTGGGATTCTTTTAAAACCAAGATAACATTATTTATCCTAAGAACAGCAGTAGTAATAAAACTTGTATTATCCCAGTAGTTTAACTGTTACTTGCTTGGTACCATGATATTTTACTCTGAGATTTCTTGTACAGGGAGGTAACCTCACCAAATTTTAATACAGTAACTGTTTGTTGATCTCTTTAGAAAGGTGTTTTAAAATGCCCCCTTAAGTCTTGTAATTCAGGTACAGCTAACCTTTTTGCCTCAAGATGAAGGGAGTAATAAAAATATCACTCTTCTCATGTTTGGTTTAATGCAGAAAGTCTATTTTAGCAATAGTACCAGAACAACTCAAAACAGAAAAAGCAGGTTTGAAGAATAAAAAATATGATCAGACTTTCAGAAAGACAACAGAGAATTGAATCTAACTTTGCCTGCAGCTAACACTTCTTCTACTGCTTATGACAGCACTTTTTTCCTTGTGCCCTACTCTAGTGTTGTATCTTACAGACTAACAACATTAATGGATGTCAGTGGAGAAGAGAAACTAAGAATCATCTTCAAAAATGTTAACAATTAGAAATAATTAACTCTGCACCTTTGCAACTATTTTAGTTTACTTCCTAAAGGCATTCTGTTTCTTTGCAAAGAATGCACCTTGGGAGAAAAGCAGGAATATAAAGAAGAATGCACCTTATAATACTGGTTTCACAGCCAGGAAGTATTGATTCACAGGTGCCAGGAAAAACCGCTTCAGTGCCAAAATAGAAGGTAATGAGAACTTTTCTTTCTTAGGTCCACGTAATGGATGTTGTCCTATATGTGCATGTGAAACTGACCATGTGGAAACCTATCTGGACAGCAAAAGACACTAAGAAAAGTGTGTCAGTTTTTTATGATGTAAGCAGCAATGTGCAGAGTCTCAAAATTTCATGGAAACTGTTGAAATTAAGTAAAAGCCAATGTAACAAAGGCTCACAGAGCTGGAAAAGGAAATGTAAAGCAGATAAGTCTGGAAAGACACCTGCAAAAGGCATGACTTATAATGAGTAAAACATAAAATAGACAAAGCAACTTGGCATTTTTATTACATAGAATATTTTGCATCCTTAAAGATGGAGTTTGTGCTTAGTGACAGCAAAAATGAACAGAATTTTAAAAAAATGGATTGGAGGCAAGAATCCAAAGGAAAACATATTTCTCATATATGATATGAGTGAAGTGGTAAAAGACACTATGATGTACTGCCAAAATCTGAGATGTCTGTAAGAAAAAAACTAAATATGAAAAATGTCTGCAAAGCTGTAAGTGTTCTGCTGGGCTCTGTTGTTCCATAAAGTGATGTATGTCTTTCCAAACAAAATCAAACAAGCAGCAACTAGCCATCTTTTGTGCCCCCTACATGAGGCTCTTCCTTTGGATTGTGGAAAAAATATAGGAACTAAGTATTAGAATATGTTAGACAGCCTTTTAAGGAGAATCTAAAGTGAACAGCTACTTCTATTGTGTAGCCTTTGAAAAAGATCAGTTTTATACTTTACACAGAGATATCAACTACAAGGAACACATTGACTCTATTAGCAAAAAGTATTTCAGAATAAATTTTAAAATGTGGCATTGGGACTTGGAACAACTTGTGGAAACTGACCAGTTTTTGCCCCATTTGGACTTCTTTTCTGTAACATTTCAAAAATGATTCAGTTATTATCTAATATTTTTGAAGATTTGGAACTGAACTTGTGGAAGTGTTCACTGGCAACAGTCAATTGCAACTTGGTACTGAACAAAATAAAAGGATTTACCAATGCTAACATTACATTTCACGGAAAGGGTACCAAAAAGTTGTTTACAGTTTTGACAACTTTGGTCTTGATCTTTGTGTATTATTGCCATACATGTAAAATAGAAGTGATAATGATCCTGCTTTTTTTTATAAAACAGACTTCTATTTATCATAGAAAAAACAATTTCCTTATATAAAATAATATATTATGATCAATCTCTTCCAAAAAATACTTGTAAAAAATGAGTATTTCTTTTTCAAGACTCAGATGGGATGAATAATGTACAGCCACTCACTGAACGGTGAGCGTAAAAGTATTAAGAAGTTATAGACTCAGATACGATAGTCCATCCATACATCGAATGAATCAAGGTTCCCAACAAAAACTGTCCTCAAACTAGTAAAAATGTGATCCAAGTGTTACAGGTTGTAAACAAAAAGACCCTCAAGGTAATCAAAAGAGTATTTGCTGAAAGACTTCTGCTTTTGATGTGGCAGCAGAAAGAAAGAGACAACTACTCCCAGTCTGAGCAGTATGTTTCACTTACACTCATAGATAAATTCAGAGTAGATTTTTCTCATTTCAATTCCTGTTAATCTTCTCAGATTTTATTATGTCTTTCTTTGTGGAATGAAAGAGTCATTTAATAGCTGCTATTTTTTTCACCCCATGACAGTCCAAAGATACTGTCAGCAAATCATCTTTCAATAATATATATTAAAATCAAAGCCTCTATAATGATGTACAACTACTGATAGCCTTAATCAGCTATTTATTTTTCTATGTGTCCTGGTTTCAGATGAGAGAGAGTTAATTTTTCTTTTTGGTAGCTGGTGTAGTGCTGTGTTTTGGATTTAGTATCAGAATAGTGCTGCTAACACACTGATGTTTTCGACTGTTGCTAGGTGGTTGTAGGGTCTACATTAAGTCCAGGACTTTTCAGCTTCTCACATGCTGCCAGGTGCACCAAGAAGCTGGGAGAACACAGCCAGGACTGCTGGCCCAGGCTGGCCAGAGGGATATTCCCCACCATAGAACGTCATGCTCCAGGTATAACTGGGAGAGCAAGCTGGGAGGTGCATCGCTGCTCAGGAACAGACTGAGCATCAGATTGTTGTTTGTTGGTTTTTTTTTCTTTCTGCATGTGGTGAGCAATTGCATTTGTGCATCATCGTCATCACCATCATCACCGTCATTATCATTATGATCAATCATCATCACCATCTTCCTTTGTTAGCCTATTAAACTCTCTTTATCTCAGTCCCAGACGGTTTTTTTTTTTTTTCCCAATCTCATCTCCATCCCCTTGAGGATGGTGGAGTGGGCGAGTTGCTGAGTGTTTCTGTTACCTGATGGGGTTAAAACACAATAGTGTGGACATTTGCAACTTAGTTTTTTTACAATGTTTGTGATTTTACTAAAAAAACAATATGATGGTGACCTCAAATACTGGTTAACTTGAAATGCACATTTTATGAATTAGTTGTTGTTTGGGTTTTTTTTAGTGTTTAGTAGTTGGTTGGTTGTTTTTTAAAGCATTCCAATCAACTTAAAGTGGAGATACATAAATCACACAAATTAGGTAAGGATATTTATATGTCTAACAATAAATGATTTTTAAAAGGCATAGCAGAAACAGTCTTGAGTAGCTGGCAGATTTCAATCAGAGATTTTTGGTATATTTTGCAAGGCTTGAAGGCTTGGTTGTATAATATTCATATTAAATTGAAGAACATATAGAGAAGAAATTATTAACTCTAGAAACTTGTAACAGTAAAAACAGTATAATGGCTACTCATGAAACCAAAAAAAAAATAGTATAATTTAATTATCATTACATAAAAATCATGAGTAGTGAATGTTGTTTATAGTATGGGAACATGTACCTCTGGTATTAACCAGACTCTTGCTTTTCATAAAGATCTCTGAAACTAACAGTCTTGACATTTAGCTCTTTACCACAGATTACTCAAGCATGAAGCCACTTTAATTGGTTTTCTGCTCTAACTTCACACAAATGAAATTAATTTCTTCCTCCATTTTTGCTGTTCACACTTTTCTTTGACAGTGTTCCTCAAATATGGGTAAACCAAGTCAAATTCTCTCATATATTAGTTGTTCTTTTTTCTTCTGGAAACTTTTTCTACTAAACAGCAGTTTGTAATTATCACTGCTGAGTGATTACATTCTAGTCACTAGATTCTTGTTTCCATTTAAAGCTAGTAAGGTTAAAAGATCATATTTCTCCTCTTCTACTTATACAGTTATTTTGCTGATGAATGGACTGACATTCCATGAGATTATACTAATATTTCACTGTATTTAAGAGAGAACACTCCCCCAAAAAAACCCAAACCCCCCAAAAAACCAAAACCACCCAAAACAAACCCAAACCCCAACAGATATTTCAAATTCTGATTTTGTCTTCTCTGTAGCTTTTTATATTCAATAGAGTCTGGGACACTACAGTAACTGGGGCAGAGGCTTAAAAACTGAGTTACCACTGTGCAGGTGCACTTGGAGAGGGGGAGGGAACTACACTGGATGATGCTGGTGGACTGAACAGGGACAACAAAATTAACAAGTTTCAGTCTCAACATTTCTGATTAAAACAAATGTCACATGTCAAATGTCTAGTTTATAGTGTCCTACACTTACATGTCTTCTAATGACACTTCACACAATCATTGGTCCTGCCAGTGTAGAACAAACTGGAAGGACTGTGATTTTCACTGTGTTCTAACACAAAAGAAGGTACAGCGTCACTTCTTTCTTTTCCTTTATGTGTTTGGCTTATACTAAGAATAATATATATATTACAAATATATATATATTTTTATATATATATATATATCCTGAATAATGTAAACGTTTCTGAAGTATTTTCTTATTGAAGTTTCTAAAAATTGAACTGTGCTCTTGAAAGTATCTGAAGTAGCTGTCTGTGCTGACTGGACAGGTACCAAGGATAACTGTATATACACAGCTTGTGACTAAGTAAGACGTTTTTTGATGTTTTGATCCTGTTAATCCACTGAAATAAAATGTGACAGGACTGTTGTGGTTTAGTCCCAGCTGGCAGCTCAGCACCACGCAGCCACTCACTCACTCACACCACCTCACCCTCCCCCCAGTGGAATGAGGAGGATAATTGGAAGAGGAGGGTAAAACTCATGCCCTGGGATAAGTACGGTTTACTGGGACAGCAAAGGGAGAGGAAAATAGCGACTGCAATAGTTAGAATATACAAGGTGGGTGATACACAATGCAATTTGCTCACCCAGCTGGATGACCTGAGAACCAGGCACTCAGCCCATACTCAGCTCATCTTGGAGCTGCTGCGCTTCCCTGGCTAGACCCCTTTATATGCTGAAGATGACATCACAGGGTAATGAATAGCCTTCTGGCTTGTTTGGGTCATCTGTAGTGGTTATGTTCCATCCCAGCTCCTTGTGAAAATTAACTCTATCTTAGCCAAAACCCAGGACAAGGACAGACATCTCCCAGGTGAGATTCTATAGCATAAATAAAATTAGGAATTGGGAAGAAAGACCTTTAAGCTTTACCACTGAGGCAATTTTAGCTTCTGGAAACTCACTGTTTAACCCAGCAGGCAACTAAAACAACCGTGCAGCCATTTGCTCAGTCCTCAACCCCCAGATGGATGGGTGAGGGAATTGAGAAAAAAAATTAAAACTCTTTGGTTGAGATAGAGACAGACAAAGAGGGTGATGATAATGATGAAATATTATTTAATAATAATAATAAACAAAACTAGTTATGCACAGCACAGTTCCTCACCACCGCTGACTGATGCCCAGATAGTTCCCAAGTCCTTGTCCACCACCCTGCCAGCTTCTCCCAGGTTATATACTCAACATGGTATCATATAGTATGAAACATCCCTTTGGTCAGTTGGGGTCAGCTGTCACAGCTGTGTCTCCTCCCAGCTTCTCATGCACCCCCAACCTGGAGGGGTTGTGTGACAAGCTGAAAAGTTCTTGACTAGATGTAAACATTGCCTAGCAAGAACTAAAACCACCAGCGTTAGCAACATTATTCTCATCCTAAATCCAAACCACAGCATGGTATCAGCTGCGAAGAAGAAGATTTAACTTTATCCCAGCCAAAACCAAGACAATTAAAGACATTTCTGTAGGAAAATCCCCACTCACGGATGGAATGAATTCCAAGTTACATATTTACTGAGGTGTAGATAAATAGTGTTTCTCAGTTCCAATGTTAGAATGTTTTTTGTTGTCTTTGTCAATGCAAGGATGGGCCCAAGGATGGGCCTTTTGTGTCTTGAGTTCTTTCTGATTCCTTAGCCTGCTTCTGAAAGAAAAGAAAAATAATTTTAAGGAGCATTAATTATATACAACAAAATCTTATAGTTGCTTTTATGTAGTCATGTGAGGGAAATTATTCTGGCATTAATTATATACAACAAAATCTTACAGTTGCTTTTATGAAGTCTTATGAGGGAAATTATTCTGGAAGAAATTTTTTATAACAGTTACCAGGGAAAATAAGTCTGAAGAGAACCTAACAGAGCATAGTTGTTTAAATACTGCATTCATAGTTTCAGAAATTGAAATCCACGGACCAATACAGCTGAGGAACAAAGCAAGGAAGTGTTGGTTTACCTACTAAAGTTTGATGTATCAAAGGTGACTTTTCAATAGCTAACTGATATGCAATATAAGAGGACAGACATGTTGGATGTCTAACACAGGAAACAGCTAGGTATTTTCTGGAAAAAAGTATGGAAATTAAAGTGATTTGAAATTGTAACATCTAAAATTTTAATGTTAATCATTATAATTAGAACATTATTTATATATTATTTTCTACTACAACATTAATACTGTATGCTTGTTCTTTTTGCATTTTTCACGTCCAGGAAGTTTTATCCACTCTCAAACTGCTCAAATTACCTCAAACAACTTGTATAAGAGTTCAATAGTTTTCTAAAAATTTGGCCTTAATTCTGGTTTTGTATTTTCAGAAGTATTGGACCAATGCTCAAAACCAAAATCTGGAATTCTGTAAGATGCTGATGGACTACCTAAATCAACATTTGAACCTTAAAAGAAGATGTCTAATGCTTGAGAAACACAAACAGGAAAGAGAGCAAATAGTACCTTCATTGTAGCTGCTCTCAGGCAATAAAAAAAGCACGTACAATTAGCAGTTTTCCTACTTAATTGATATCTTGCATATACCAAAACTTTGCGATCTTCTTCTCAGCTTTTCCAATTTGTTTGTTTGTTTGTTTGTTTGTTTTGGTTTTTGCTTTTGTTTCAGAAAAAAGTTTATCTGATTTTTTTTGTGAGGATAATTAGTTGAGACAGGTGGTAAAATAAACCATTAACATTAGCTATAGCCTTATGTCTGGATAGGCTTAGAGTGTGAAAAGATACGATGAGGTTGGAATGAGACTTTTTTGGTTGTTGCTTTGGGTTTGGTTTGATCTGTTTTTTTGTTGAGCCTAACTCTAGACATAGCTCAGTCCCTTAAGGATTTGTCCACCTAAACAGAGTTATTGTGTTTCTTTGAAACATATTCCTTCTGATAGCTAAATCATTTTCCTGATTATGACTAGATTTCCTTAGATTATGACTAATTCAGAACTTCTGAAGGTATAGACAGGAGTTTAAATGTTTCTGGAAGTCCTTTCAAACCCTATTGTCTGTATTTTATTGAATCTTCTTAAATTCTTACTACGGACTGAATCATTGCTTTTACCTGAGACTAACCAGAGCTTCTAAGAGAATACTGTAACCTGAAGTAATTTGTGTTCTTTTTTTTTTCTTCCTGGAACAGTAGTGTGCTGATGTAGGTAAAGCCAAAGACTGAAGGTGAATGAACCGTTGTGCCTATCTGGATAAAATCACCATTTATGAAACAGCATCTTGATAAATAAAGTGAATGGAAGGAGTCAGAGTTGAACTAATTTCTTTTTTTTAAAGATATTTTACAAATAAGGATACTGAGTTTAATTGTATTCTGTGAGATTTGTCACCATTGCCTATCATTCATTTAAAAGAATTGTTTGAGAAAATTACCATCTTTTATGAAACCAACTTGATGGAAAATAATCAGCTTTGCTACATATGTGTGGCTATTACAAGGGAAAGCACAAGAAAGGCTGATATGAATAGAATAACTGTCACTTACTAATACATTAGTAAGCAAGTTCATGTCTACCAAAGAGAAACAGAAAAGGAAGACAAGGATATAAAGAAAAAATGACAGGAAAAAAAAATTAAAATGCAAGGAAAAGTAGTACCAACAAATGAGCACCTGGACTGGATATTGATCAGAAAAGTGGGTTAGAATTATCACCATGTTTAAAGGGGCTTAGTACACTGAGGATCACATCACCTCTTTAAGAGCAAACAGATCCTTATTATCAGTATTGGGATAAAAGATTAAATAATAAAAAATCTACAGTTCTGACGCCTCTGATGATTAAAGCCATAAAATTTCAGAATGTTAAGCATTGATTTGAATTATTGAATTAGGAACTTAAAAGGTTTATATGTAGGCTTAAAACATGAATGGTGTTTTATTTAAAGATCTGAATGTATTTCAGCAAAAAATTAAAACAAAATGACAGCAAAATAAAAGAACAACGGCTCTCCTTTATTTATCAAGTAAATAAATAATGTTAATAGTGTTAATAATTTATGTTAATGTTAACAATAAAAATTGGAATTTTTTATATAGGTCAAAAGATCATCTAGTTCGAACCCCATCTCTGTTTTTGCTAGAACAGGTTACTCAAAACCCAATCCAACCCAACCTGAACACTTCCACTGATGCACAATCTGTTCCAGTGCCTCACCACTCTCATAGTGAAGAATTTCTTTCTTATACCTAATCTAAATCTCCCCTCCTTCAGCTTAAGGCTACTACCCCTTGTAGTATCACTACATGCCTTTGTAAAAAGCCCTTCTCCAGCTTTCCTGTAGGCCCTGTTTAAGTAATGGATCTTCTATACGGTCACTCTGGAGCTTTGTTTTCTCCAGGCTGGACAAGCTCAACTCCCTCAGCCTGTCCTTGTAGGAGAGGTGCTCCAGCCCTCTTAACCAGTTTGTGGCCCTCAGATCCATTTTGTGGCCCTCCTCTGGACTCACTGCAACAGGATCATGTCTTTCCTGTACTGGGGACCCCAGAGCTGGACAGAATGCTCCAGGTGGGGTCTCACAAGAGCGGAAGAGAGAGGGAGAATCACCTCCCTCGACCTTCTAGTTGTGTTTCTTTTGATACAGCCCTGGATATGATCAGCTCCCTGGGCTGCAAGCACACAGTGCTGGCTCGTACCAATTTTTCATCCACCTATATCTTCAAGTCCTTCTTTGCAGGGTTGCTTTCAATCCGTTCATCCCCCAGTCTTATTGATATTGAGCATTAACTCAACCCATGTGCAGGACCTTGCACTTGGCCTTGTTGAACTTCATGAGATTCACATGAGCTCACTTCTCAAGCCTGTCCAAGTCCCTCTAGATGGCATCCCTTCCCTCTAGCAAATCAACTGTACCACTCAGCTTAGTGTCATCAATGTTTTCCTCATAGAAAGGAACTTAAAAAATCCCACCCATTTTTTGCTATTTAATCTGAACAAATTATCAGTTTGGAGCACTGCACCTTAGTTCAGCTCTGAATACTCTGACACTCCCCATTCTTTCCTCTTGAGGGTCTTGAAAAGCTACTGCTTCTACCTTCAACATACCAGGGCAGTGTTTACACCTGAGGTTTCTCCTGTGTAACTTAAGTAGGCTAAAAAGTTCAGTATGGAGTTTCTAGAGTGCAAACACATTTGGCTTTTCAACCATTTCAAAGTTCACATATGTGAACACAAGTCACAAGTGTGACTATAATCTCTTCCGATATTCTGCAAACAAGACATTTCTGCTAGGTTTTTTTTCAGTGCCCTTTTGGGTCATGAATCTGTACTACAGCTGCTTGTGTTCTGAATTTTTGCCAGGTCACACTTGCCCCCTGCCCTCCTCCCTTTTTTTTTTTTAATCTCTTCCAGATACAGTTTGGTTTTAGTACATTGAGATACAACCGCTTGTAAAACCTCTGTCCCCAGTATAAAGTCATAAGGATGTTCATAATGTTCAGTCAACGTGGTATCTTTCCACAACATATCAAGCTGAGCAGAAAATTTACCGGAAAACTTATGCATCTTTTCACTATAATGGGAATCAAACCTTTGCTGTACATTTTGTAGTCCAAGCAATGGCAGTATTTTTCAGGCTTCTGAAAACCAGAATAACAGTTATACAGTTATAACTTGTATAACAAACATCAGTGAAGAAATACCCCATTTGGAAGTAATATCTGGAAGCACTTTTATACTGTAATTATTATCAACATACATCTCTTCCAAGAATAAAAGGTTAAACCATGCTTAACATGCTGATGTAATATATAACTCAGAAGCTAACAGGGAAACCATCATAAAAATGGAAAGTGTGGAGGATCACTGAAGAGCTACTGACTCCCAAAAGACTCTGATCTGATCTGATACTTGATCAGTCCATGCATTCCAGGTGTTTGCCAGAGCTTCCTGGCATATTATATATCAGCCAAATACCTGTTTGAACAGCAGGTATTCCAGAAAGCAAAATGAACAGACTTTTGCCTCCAGCTTTTTAATGAATTGGCCAGAACAAGAAGTTTGAAGTCGAACTGAAATTTTCTGAGAAACAATTTCTGTTGCCACTTCCTTGTTTAAGAATAAAATCACAACCATTTCAAGTCTCTACCTCAGGGAAGTGCAAAGTTTTTCTCAATGATAGTTTCTTTCACTTCTTATAATGCAGGGTCTGATGCAGACAAGTACGTCCACCAAGTTGTTCTTATTTCTTCTGTGAGCAACAAAGCTAGAAACATCATGGCTTCCCTGATGAAGAAATGGCAACCCTACTGTGTGAGTCCCAGGAAAGGCAGGTACATTAAACACCGAAAGGAAAAGCTGTAAACTGAGGCAGGGAAACAAGGAATAAGGTTCACCTTCCCTACAAGAAGGCTGCAGAAGAAAAAAGAAAAAACAGGTTTCTACCTGAATCAAGCTATTAGTGCAACCAGAAGGAGATATATCAGACTTCAGATGAATAGGGAAATGCATCTGTAAACATACATCCAGGACCTCAACTTCAAATGAATAGAGAAAGTCATTAACGTATAATTTTATTTTTTTTATTTTAAAGCCATTGCTAAGCCTTTATCATCTAATCCTATGCCTCATATTGTGAATGCAAGTTTATCATTATTTTTAGTATTATTTGGCCTTTTATTCTACTTTATCACTATAGTCCCCTTCATTTCTCCTCCATTTCTCAGTTAATGAACTCCATTATTCAGTTCTGATTTTTCTACTTCGCTGCTGCTTTTCTCTTGCCTGTGATGCAATCAGAAAATGTTCTAATGTTCACATGAATCTTTCACAGTTAGTCTGAAAACAGACTGTTCATTTCAAAGGCACAGGCAGAGACACTGTCAGAATTATGGCCTTTTTTTTTAATCTTACAAGAATCCTCCATTCTGTGGCTAGTTCCTGTCTCAGGAAGCAGTCTGACAGCATGTTTTCTATATGAGAAGTTTGTAAGTGCTGCCACCATTGTGGTTTGGTTAGGAGGGTATTGGCTTTCTCCTGTCTCCTTCCTTTATTCCCAGGATATTTTTAGCAGGCTCATTTTAAAGTCTGCAGAATGCATGTTCAGTGAGAGCAGCTCCTTTTCAGAGCTGGCTGGTGAAATCCTTGTCTTTCACTTGTAGCTGACAGCCTGATTTGCTGTTCATCAAAGAGCCACATCTCCACTCTCACAGCAGAGGGATAGCTTTCACTGACTCCACTTCTCTGTTCACTGACCTTGCTCATAGGGTCCCTCTCTCTGTACTCTGGGCTAAGGTAAGCTCAGAGAGATGTAGCCTTCCTGCCAACTCTTCCATGTCCCCTAAGACCTCACCCTGCTTTTTTCAATGTTGCTCTAGATTTTTATTTCCTTTCTAAATTACAAGTATGATATCCAACAGCATATATGTACAATGCTGTCAAAAACTCATTCCTTCATGTCATCATTAATATTATCATAGAATCACAAGGGTTGG
>VWZZ01002714.1:2018-28781 GCA_013399095.1 Psophia crepitans
TGCCCCCCACCCCCCCCACCCCCCCCCCCCCCCCCAAAAAAAAAGGCAGAAAAAGAAATCATTAAGAACTGCTCATTTGGCATTTTCAAAATCAAGAAGTTAAGTTTTTATTTTGTCTTAGCTGTTAGACTTCTCCCCTGCTTTTTTCTCCTACTGTGGTCACAATATATCATTTTGATTTTAGCAGTTCATATATAAAGTAATCTTTAAAGCTCTGGTGTACAGAAATTTTTTTTGTGGGCTTCTGTTGACAGGACTTGCATTGCTGAAATTAGGAGGTACTTAGATCTGAATGATGTATCCACATAAAAGTTACACTATTTTAAACAGTGCTGTCAAATAAAGTTTTGTTGGAAACAAAGCGATGAGTACACTGTTTCGGTTCTTGCTTTTCCCAGCAATTTGTTAACTTCTGTTTTCCCACAGAATATTTGGCCTTTAAAATTGCTGTTCTGCCGGAATGCTCTACCAGAATATCAACAATTATGTTATAAAGTGTCATGAATCGATAGCACTGCATGCAATATTAAATACAAACTAAGCCTCATGAGCCTGCTCTTTTAAACTTAGTTTCTGCTTACTTTCAACATTATCTTTCCAAATGGCTACTACACTGAAAAGAAACAAAGTGCCCCAGTAATCTATTATAATATTGGTAACACAGGCTTCCCCCCAATAAAGTCTTAAAAAAAAAATAAAAAAATCACAGGAGCACTATAAAGACAATTCTAGGCAGCCTCTCAATTCTTAACTTAAAAAAAAATAAATCAGTGTGTTTATACCATTTAATTTTTTCCTAAAATATATTACACAATTGTATTTTAATCTTAGTTTGAGGTATTTTAATCTAAGTATTTAATCTTAATAGCACTTTACAAGGTAACCTTTAAAGGAGGGAAGATTGATGTCCACACAAAGAAAAACAAGCAGCAAATGAATACTACTTATTCTCAAAATACGGGTGATAACACAAGGTCTTGTTATGAGTACATTCCTCATCCCAGCAGGAACACAACAGTTTATGCTACAAACCCTACAAATTCCATTACAGAAAGAACAATTTTTGTAAGCAGAAATAGTTTGGGAAATATTGCACTAGATTTTAAAGCACCCTATGTTAACTACATTATTTTGCAGGAAAAAATAAGCAGTGAGCACAAGAAACAGTGTTACATGCATCCAAGAGTATAATTATTCAAAACTTGAAAAACTACCAGTGCCAGTTTCCTGAGTACACATTCCAAAGTGTCACTCATATTTCTTCAGAAAACAGAAACTGATGTTCTGCCAGATTACTTCAGCATGATAGAAGCTATGTACAAATACTCACTTTCCAACTACATATTTTTAACCACTTATTTTTCATTTTGTATAGTACCTGTTATGCTTCAACCCAGCAGGAAGATAAAACCACTTCACAGCCATTCACTCACCCCACCGCCAGTGGGACTGGGGAGAGAATCAAAAAGGAAAACAAAGACCCATGGGTTGAGGTAAAGACAGTTTAATAAGACAGAAAAGGAAGATTAGTAATAATAATATTAAAAGAATATACAAGTGATGAACAGCACAACTTCTCACCACCCAAAGCCAGTGTTCTGCTAGTTCCCAAGCTGTCCCACCTCCTGGTCAATGCCCAGTTATATACAGAGTGTGACGTCATATGGTGTGGAATATCTCTTTGGCCAGTTTGGGTCAGATGTCCTGGCTGTGTCACCTCCCAGCTTCTTAGGCACCCCCCACCTTCTCGTTGGCAGGGCAGTAAGAGAAGCTGAAAAGTCCTTGACTGCTTGCAAACAACTAAAACATCCCTGTGTTATCAACATTATTCTCACCCTAAATCGAAACCACAGCACTATACCAGCTGCTAGGAAGAAAATTAACTCTATCCCAGCTAAAACCAGGACAGTATCATATCAGACTTACTATCATTAAGTGGGACTTCTTCCAAGTGTTAGCACAATCCTGATGTAACTACTGGACTTTCCCAGAGCTTCTTGATTCAGACCTACATCTTCTTGATCATTTGAAGAACTAAGAGCAGACTGTATGTTGCCTCTAATTCTGGATCTCCAAAGGTACTTTTGAGTACAAATGAAAGGCTCCTGTATCAAGAATGTAAATTCTAATACACATGTCAATACAGAGATTACAGTTGCTTATTCATACTCATTCCCAGAGATTAACTACTCCAAGCCCTCTAGTTTATTGTTACTTCTTCAGAGGCACAGAAAAACTGCAGTGAAGCATATGTAGGTGCCAAAGACACAAAAATCCCACAAAATAATACAACATTGCTGTGCTTATTCTTGAACCATTTTTCTGAACTTCCTCAGGCATTTTTGAGGACACAAGATCTATCTAGAAAGCCAATATTCCCTTCCTACAGGTTACCTCTCATTTAATGAATACTCTATTCCTTTCATCCATTGAGATTATTTACTAATGCTTTAAAAAAGCACCAAACAAAAACATGTGTATTCTAAAAACCAAAGTCACCCAGATGTGTTTGCCAACTTGACAGAATTTAATAGGAAGAAAACGTTACATCACCATAATAGGGATTCTGAATATTGGATACTTTATTTATTTAATAGCTGGTACCTTTAAGATTTCCCTTATAAAAGCTCTGTAAGGAAGAGGGTGAGGGGAACATTTCAAAAAACTCCCTGAAATATGAACCAGTATTGTCAGTGTTACAGAACTACTCAATCAAGTTTTACACACTGCAGAGCAAGAAGAAACCAGTAAAATAACTGAGGGCGGTGGCTGACCTTGTTTCAGCTGAAAGAGTTATTTCCTTCACAGCAGCCAGTGTGGGGCTGTGTTTTGGGTTTGTGCTGGAAGCAGCGCTGATAGTGCAGAGATGTTTTTGCTGTTGCTGAGCGATGCTCACACAGAGCCAAGGCCTTTGCTGCTTCTCGCACCGCCCCGCCGGCGGGATGGCTGGGGGTGTGCGGGGAGTTGGGAGGGGACAGACAGGGCAGCTGACCCCAACTGACCAAAGGGACATTCCATACCATATGGCATCATGCTCGGTTTATAAGGGCCTTGGGGGGAAGAGGGGGCAGTGGCGTTTGTCTTCCCAAGTCACCATTACGCGTGACAGAGCCCTGCTGTCCTGGGGATAGCTGAACCCCTGCCTGCCGTGGGCAGTGGGGAATGAATTCCTTGTTTTGCTTTGCTTGTGCACGCGGCTTTTGCTTCACTGGTTAAACTCTTGTATCTGAACCCACGAGTTTTATCGCTTTCACTCTTCTGATTCTCTCCGCCTCTCAGATGAGGAGGACTGAGCGAGCGTCTGCGTGGTGCCCAGCTGCTGCCTGGGGTAAAACCGCAACAGTGGCAAAAGCAAGAACAGGTCATAGTTACAGCTCAAAGCCCCAGCTGCTTCAGCATCCTGTCCTTAACAATGCCAAATAACAGGTTCATAGAGAAATATAAGAATAGGGTAGACAGTGATACTGCCACTGAATACTCTCCAAGTCTCCAGCTTTCTCAGACAACGTGGCTGAGAGCTGGTATCTTTACGTCTTTTTCTAGGGCTCCCCTGTCAAACCAAAATTACAACAAAAATGAGGGACAAGAGAATACAAGAGCCTTGAATTGGCTGGATGGGAGAAATAGTTAAATTCATAGTTGAATCTCATGGTTTTCCAAGTCTGCCCTTATCTACCTGCTTAAGCAAAGATCAATAGTACTGCAAGACTACGAGTACTGCATCTGGAGTATTGCATCCAGTTCTGGGCCCCTCAGCTCAAGAAGGACAGGGAACTGCTAGAGAGAGTCCAGCGCAGAGCCACGAAGATGATCAAGGGAGTGGGACATCTCCCTTATGAGGAAAGGCTGAGGGAGCTGGGTCTCTTTAGCTTGGAGAAGAGGAGGCTGAGGGGTGACCTTATCAACATTTATAAATATGTTAAGGGTGAGTGTCAGGAAGATGGAGCCAGGCTCTTCTCAGTCCCATTAAGTGATAGGACAAGGGGCAATGGGTTCAAGCTGGAGCATAGGATGTTCGGGGTTAACATAAGGAAAAACCTGTGAGAGTGACAGAGCACTGGCACAGGCTGCCCAGAGAGGTTGTGGAGTCTGCTTCTATGGAGACATTCGAAATCCGACTGGACACGTTCCTGAGTGATGTGCTCTAGGTGGCCCTGCCTTGGCAGGGGGGATTGGACTAGATGATCTTTTGAGGTCCCTTCCAACGTCTACAATTCTGTGATTCTGTGAAGACTGTCCCAAGAACATCTTGTCCATGTTTATTTCAATTTGCATTAAAGTCAGTGTATCCACATGCTACAGTTTCAGTGAAACCATCTTTATAAAATAGCAAATGCAACCAAAACCAGATGCTCTAATTCAAAGAGTTGTTTCCCAGGCATACTTGGAAGTGAAACAAGTCTGATCTAGTTCACCTTTATTATAAGACAAAAATATGATGGGCTATGGTTTTTGCTCAGACAAATATTCTCATAAACAAGTTTCCAGGTAGAGGTTGCTTAAAAGTACATAAGGGATGTAGAACTGAAATATTTTCAGACCAGCATAACTTTACTTTTGCCTTCCCTTTCTTTAAAGTACTTTGTACCATGCAGAGTTTAGCATTCCGTTCATGTGTTGCAGAGAACTTTACACAGCAAGAACACTGTTTTAAATTTGACTTTTGTGTACACCGAACATCTAGAAAACAGTTACCACAACGTCAAGAGAATAGTTACATTAAAAGATCAATGGCATTTTCTGTGGCATTTCATTTTTGATGAGGATGAGAGTAGTTAGCGTGCATTTGTATGCACAAGTTTGTGCAAGCAAACACTTGAACGAGACTTTTCAACTTGCATGGTTTATAACACAGCGCTTGTTTAAGCAATAAATTCTTGCTTATTTTCTGTCTTGAGTTCCGAAAAGCTCAGGAATTTTTGTCCTTGACAGCTTTCCTGTGGTAACTGGTATTACCTCCCCCCCAAAAAAGGTCAAGTGCCTCCTTACCCAAGGAAGTGACTCCTCCTTTGGCTGCACAGGTGTGTGTGTGCACACACAGGTAGCACCTGCAGATGCTCAACACCAGCATTCCCATGTGTTGAGCCAAGAGGCTACCTGGTGTTTTTAATTAAAATGCAGTCAGCTGAAAATCATTAATATAGCCAGAGAAAGAAAAACAATCTTTACTCTACTGGGCATGGGTAATAAAGTTGTGGGTTTTTAACTCGCTGGGCTCCATCTGTGAAGGTTAAGATGAAGGTGAGCTCAGAGAGGATTGCAGACATTTTGTAGACCCCACAGTTGCGTATCATTCAACCTTTACCTTCACAATCTGAATCATAGATTTTATTACAAGATTACACTTTTTTCCTTAGAAATTAACATTATTTACTCTCTATAATAGAATCTTACCTATAAAAATGTAAATTTAAGGCAGGCCATCTAAATAGAGCATGCTTAACTTCAGCTTATCAGGCCGTGAAAATCTTGCAGACCTCTGGTAATTCAAATTCTGGCAACGTAAGAAAACTGCAATTGATATTCTGCATCATGGAACTAAACTGACACATGAGTATTCCGACTGAGACTTGGAAAAAGATAAAGACACTTTCAATTAAAGTTATGTTATTCAGTTTAAAATATTTTCATTTTGTGAAGATTGTCATGTATTCATTTGTTAAACATACTAAAAAAATTTCATTATTAAGAGTCACTGTTACCACTCTTATTTGTCAGGGATTTGCCTCGTGCAGGGGCCCTGTGTGTGCATGTCAGTGCGTATCTGCAAGTTCCCTTACCGCAGCAAGTAGTATCTCTCTCAATTAAATACACAGAAGAATTTACCTCGATTTTTACTTGTACTTTTCCATTCAAAATTATGTTATAATCTTTATATTGTTGGAGTTAGGAGTATAATTAGCAGTTGCAAGAAGTGTTTGAAATCCAAGAGGCATACAAATGTTTGTTCTCATACCATTCTTATAGCGTAAGCTTTTTCATTACTTCAAAGAACATTTACTTGTTCAAGTTTTGTAAAACTGGGAGAGAAAGATTGAATGCATCTGTGATTTCTTCCGATGCGAGAGTTTCAAGTAACAAAAATTCAAAAACTTACTAGAAGACAAATTCTGTGTCATATCCTCTCAGTCTCCGTTTAAGCAATGTGGCAACAGGAAAATGGCAATCTGCTGAAAGCTCAAAGAATCATTTGGGATTGAAGAGCTCAACTACCGCTTAGGAAATATGGATAGTACTGCTTGTGCTGCCAAATTTCTCTGGAACAACTAGGCAATATATTTAACCTCTGTGCTCTAGTTCTCCCTCTACTAAAACCAGAATGTTTCGGGTCATCAGTCTGAAAACATACGCATGCATGATTTGGACCATAAATCTACACAAACAGATAGAAAATGACAAGTAAAATAGTAACAGGAAGAGTGAAAAAAATCCAAGCAACGATATAGTCAGTTGAGCTTTTGAAAGAAGTCTTAGAATATTTCAGAATTTCAAACTACCACATATCTAATAGAATATTTCAGAATTTCAAACTACCACATATCTAATAGAATTTTTCTTAAACACAGATATTAAAAACAAACAAATCTGAGAATGTGAGGGTGAGAACTGTTCCGAATTCAGTATTTACATTTAATCATTATAGATATACACGTGCTTCTGCACCTACAGATCTTCAGTCTTTTGTCAACACCGATTTCCTGCTGTAACATGCATGTCTCCCACCAAAAGAGACCCAACAATCTCAAATCCAACACCATCTCAGTTTGCCTTTCATTTCTGAAACTCTGTTCTCCCTTTATTTTTTGAAGAAAGGAAAGGTTCATTAGTCTTTTCCTTATGTTAACTTATTTCAGATTCAAACTGTTGATCCTGTTTTATTAGCCTTGGTGAAGAAGATTCTGCATTTCTCACAGTTACAAGGATAAGGCTGCTTTGTAGAGCTGACTAATATCCTATGATCTAACAATTCAATTAATTTGGAATGTGTCTTACTGATTAATAAAACCTTTTACAGAATTGGGTGTTTCATCTGTATTCGTATCCTGACACTAATGACTTCAATTCAGCAAGTTATGCAACACAGATGATAAAATATTTATGTTAAGATATTGTAAATTTAATTTTATTATCAAAATTTGATAGTATTATCAAAGTTTTGTCTCATTCTAGTCTAGTTTTATAATTAAATTCTACACATCTACAGGCTAAATGAACTGGGCAAGAGAAGCAGACAAAGTTTAGTACATCATTCTGGCCGCTGCAGAGGCAGGGAGCGAATGACAACAGACTTAATAGGACACTGATGGAATGCTGTGACAGCAGTTAACACAAAAGCATACAGGACGTGATTTAAATAAACCATTACTTTTGAGGGCATGCCATTTTTCAAAATATGCATTGTATGCATTTTTGTAATTGTATGCACAACAACATCAGTGTGTTAGATTCTTATATTACCATGGGCTAACATTCCTACTTGCTGAGAAGTGCTCAGAAAAATCTGAGTGAAGTTCTCAAGAGGGCTGTGAAAAATTTGAGCAGGAATTTGCTCAAGAGAAGAGGTTTCAAGTCCCACTGCAAACCAAACCCTCGCTGTTCTGATAATATCATACAAAATTCTACTCTTCAGTATTCTGCAGGTTTTGCTCTGAATTAAAAGAAAGCCCATGTTAAATTAGCTTTGGGATTGCTGTAAAGTCTCAAGTAGATAAAAACCAGATAGGGCCATTGATTTTTATTTTTCTTTGGTGGAAAAACAAAAGCCCACAAACAATTTTCTTCATGGAGCAATAGTTACCTACTGTTCATTAAGTGACGCTTGTCCCACAAGTTTGTCTTCAATCACACAGGGTACATGTATCACTGCCTTTGATAAAAACTACTCTATTGGTTTTTTGTTATTATCTTAACAAAACCCCCCACAACTTCGCTCACTCCCAGTACAGATACACAGTCATCACAGATAACAACCCTTAACGAGAAATGTTCTTTTTGTTTGTTTTCTTAGAACATGTTTACTTCTCATCTTTTGTTGAGATACAGTTCACAACCATGTCTTAAAGAGTTCATTTATTAAAAGAATAAATGTTTTTACTTCACTCACTGACCAGAGCCTGCCTCTTCCCTCCCACATCACTGCTACAAGTAAAATAGTCCGATATTAGGAGCAAGTAGATTAGTTACAGTAAAAGTGCATATCATTCATTTTTAACAGAAATATACTTTAAGATGTCACCTGCTTATTTATTTCCAGTTTATTCAAATTGTACTTTCCAGTGGCAAAATACAAATAGCACTTCCAAGGTATATTTAACATACCTTTCATATTACAATGCCAGGCATAAACCACAGCCCTGCAGAATGACAAAATACCTGTACCACTCCTTTATTTAAAGCAAACATTCCTGAACAGAATCTAGAACATGAACCACAACTAGGACTCCTCTATGGCTGTTTGAATTTCCCTGCACTGTTTCACACGTCTGTACTTCCCACTGACCATCTTCAGATGTTGCTGCTGCCAAAGAGTTACTGATTCTGGAACAACTGTCTCCAATTACAGAAATTGTATGAGTAATGAACAACAAAATATGTTTTTAGCAAATGACAGTCAAACTGTAAAATGGTAAAAGAAATCTATCATTTGCATTTCTTATTCCCCAGTACAGGCAAATCCACAGTACAAAAGAGGCCCTTAGGAAATAAATCTAGAGTAATTTCCTTTTAGTTATTTAAATCTTACTTCAAGACTTTTCATTACAGTTACAAGTCAATAGTTATTTATCTGTGTAGAAAGAATAACATCAAACAAAAATACTGCAAGCGTTAAGAACATTTTATGAAAACCGTAATAGCCGTTAGTATTGAAAGTACTATAGGATAGGGATAAATGTGCAATATAAACTTGTAATCCAAAGTTCTGCTATGTCACATGCCTGCTGAAAGTGACTGGATATCTCCTCCACAAAAAAATACTGCTTTTGAAGTGTGTGCTCTTTGGAAAGGAGTCTTGTGTATCCCTCTGCATGGAATATGGTTGCTGTTCAGGACCAAATGACAGTTTATTCTGGTAACATCTTAAACATATTTGTGATAAAACAGGACACTAAAGTTTATGTTTTAAATACATACCTGCATAAAGCAAGGTAAAAAAAAAAAAAATCCTTTCTGCTTGTTTGACACTGAAGAACTGAATGGGTAAATACTTGACCAAAGATACTCCCCTAAAGAAACACACATTATGCTTTACATCGGCTAGGAGTTTATACAAATCTGATTTTAGCTTTAATGATTTAATATTCAGTTTTACAGAAGGTATTTCAAGATGCACTTTTTAAATGTAATGAAATAAAAAAGGAGCAATTAGTACTGCCTTATGATTTTTTCTTTCCACTAAAGTAACAGTAACCCCAAGCAAACTGGAGATGAAACACTGTAGTTAAAGCTACCAAAATGTCTTTCCTTCATTGTAAGATTCTAGTTTTATCATCTTGTTACTCAAAACTCAAAATTAGTACCCCAAAACAAACAGATGGCATAATCTGTTGCTCCTTACTTAAGTTTTCAGTTTAAAGCACTAGGATCCAGCTCTGCACACATATACAGGTCTTTAGTCCAGCACAGAGCATATGTAACTTTTACAGATTATTGAAACTATGTGCCTACTTCACTTGCTTAAAAAGCCTTACTGAACATGACTTCAGCAAGTCTCATGCAGGTTACTTATCGCACCAAATGGTACTTTTTAACATTTATCCCCCAACTCTACAATACACCACTAGTATACTGAGTGACAGTTTTCCCACTCTTTCTTATGAAGTTCACTATGCTGCAAAAACCCAGCCGTGGTCTGTATCACCACAGGGGAAAGAAAAAAAAAAAAGATGGGGAGGACACATCAGGAGATCATCTACTCCCACCTCTTCTACCCCTTGCAAGCAGAAAATGTATATGAGGGTGCTTGGGGCCTTGCTTAGCTCATCCCCAGAGACGGGCATCCAAGCACCTCCCTCGGCACCTGCTCTAGAGTTTGATGGTGAAAGATTGTTCTCCTGTTAACATTTCCCTGTCACAGGCTGCAACCATTGCCACTTTCCTGCTCTATAACCTCCCCTTCCCTGGGAAAAGGCTGCAATTGCATCCCCCAAGCCTTCTCCTCTCCAGGCTGAAGAAGCCCCATGCCCAAGCTGTCCTTCTATGTCCTATGTTTCAGCCCCTTTTCTTGGTGCCCTTTCTGCTGGACTACTAGTTGGTCTGTAACTTGTTTGTTTTGCTGTAAAGTCCATGAAACATTTTCCATATCAATGAATTAATAAAATCTGCTGCTTTGGAACGGGTTGCCCAGGGAGGTGGTGGAGTCACCGTCCCTGCGGGTGTTTAAGGAAAGGTTAGATGCGGTACTGAAGGACATGGTTTAGTGGTTAATAGGCGTGGGGGGGGACGGTTGGACTGGATTATCCTTGAAGTCTCTTCCAGCCTTAATGATTCTATGATTCTTCATAAAAAAAAAAGCTTAAAAGGTAGTTCGTCTTTTCAATAGCCAAGCAAGCTACTAAAATGGTAAATGAAGTGTCCAGGAAAACAGCCAGGCACTGGCACATGATTGAGCTATTATTTTGTATTAATAGTATTTCTATTAGATAATATTATGCTATTAGTGCTAACAAATTGTTGGAACAGTTCCTCGCACTTATCTTGTGTGCATCCGAACACTTCCCCAGGTAACTACCAGTCACGATTTCCAGAGTTACGAAAACCAAACCCTTCCACAGGCCATTTTTAATATGCAGTTTGCACACAGTGACCCTCTTCTGGAGGCTAACATACTCCAAAATAACTGCAAGTTATTCCAATGAACATCCCCAAGCATGTTTAATTTACTGATACTGACGTCTCCTATGCTTCCATTATCTTATCTTAGGGACTTAACCAAAGACCGTGCTTATCTCTCTTTGGTTAATATTAAAAAATAAACATTCATAGCTGATGTTTTGTGATAACCAAGAATAAAAATACTCCTCTTCTGTCATCAATTGTGTAACACCCATGTCAACTCTATCTATATCGAGCTAAATTACATCAAAGAAGAGTGGAGAATCACTAAAAATCACTCAGTGTTACTTTTGCCCTTTGCCGTACACACCGGGAAAAGTACTACCAGGACACAGACAACCGTTGGCCGTCGATACATCAAGCAGTAACAACAAAGTCTTATCTTTTACTGCACTCTCCCTTTCTGTAACTGTTTTGCAAACCATACAGGGGAAATAAGACTATACAGTGAGCTGCAGTAAATATGTAGTAATATACAGTAAATGCGCAAGGAAAATGCAGATAAACAATAGAAGACACTGTTGAAGACTCTATTCCCAAGTCATGCGTGTTGGAAGACAGTTTCTCTTTTTTGAAATTTCATGACACCAAGCTTAAAAATGCAAATACCATGAAACAAATGAAGTGCAATTAATAGTACATCCAAGAGACCTTTTAAATGGCACTCTTTCCTCTTTAATGCCTACCTATGACTTGTATTAGCAATAAAGCAATTTTCCAGTTCCTTAGGAAAAATAAACTCTAGCTGAGACTTTATTCAGGACTATAATTTTTCACAGAAGTGTTAAATATAAAATAACTTGTAACATTATTTTTACCAAAGAACCACAGTTAAAATGCTCACATAAAGGCATCTAACACTGAAACGCTCCTACAGTACACAAGTTTAAGAGGAAGAAAATAATCACAAGTAAGATATTCAAATAGGATTTTTCATTCCTTTACAGTTATTACACTGCTGAATATTAAGCTGTACTTTTATTTTAAAATTGTAATTTTCCTCAGACACATACACTAGTACCTACTAGTAATTAGTGCTGAAGTAACCAGGTCATACAGCATTTTGGTTCTTTATTTTAAATTCCAACTCTGTCTACAGTATTGTTTTCATTTTACTAAGATACTTGTATATTTAGAATCAAAACACCTAAGTAGTAGTTAACAGTAAGCGCTGCCTTATACAGCTATTTCCATTTTAATTATTTTACAGTAAAATGTTTAAAGTCAAAGTAGACATATAAGCAAGTCTATTGACAGTGTTTAAAAAGAAAGTTCTTCAAAGTTAATCTTATTCTCACATGAACATTATCCTTTTACGATACAGACCCACTATTTTCCTACTACTAGGCTTTTTAAAAACATTTGAACATCGACATAATTGCTAAAATACTTCGTATTATTAAAAAAAAAGCCAGGAAACGTAGAAGTATGTGTTAGCTTATTTGGGAGAAATAAAATTGTAACAGCGTGTGACAAGCCAGAAAGCCAATTTCATGTTTTAAAGGCAACTAGAAAGCTAACACCCAGATCCTATCCAAAGAGACAAAATAAAGATATATTAAATAGATACAGAAAGGAGTTGAAGAACATTTTCTACAAGAAAGATGAATATTTGTGATAACAGAACATCGGTATTTTGCCTCAGTTTCCTTTCCACTACAGGACATCCTTGATAATGCAATTTAGGGATGTTTAAAGCAAGATACAAATGCAGCTGTCTCAAAAAAAAAATAATCTATTCTTTCAGCTTTGTTATGCTCAGTCATTTTCTACTTTAACATGCCTCTTAAGAGGTTGTTGACCTCTCTGCAAACAGCACCATCACTAACCTTTGAAACAAGGTCTTTACACACACAAGATTGCCATTCTGCCATGTACTGAGGCTACAGCCATTGCCAAAACAAACAGCTCTCCGTTGTGACATCTGAGACAACATTTGTTCTTTCAGCTGTAGTGGAAGACAACTAATAGACAGAAAGTCCTAAATGAGCCATTCTAAATGGGCTCTGCAACGGTATCTTAAACCCTAACACACTATTTCGTAAGTGTCCATAAAACATGAAGAAGCTTTGATATTGACTTGCTAGGAACAAGGGATTGATGTTTTGCGTCCCTCTTTCCCTAGTTTATTACTTCTTTTCTGCAGCAGTCTCCCAAAGGAGCTTAACAGTTCTCCAGGTATCATTAGAAATCACTATGCATATTTAAATACTAATTTTGGGCATTAAATAGATATACCAAATCAAATGGTTAAGGACCAATATGACAAAAAGACTACACAAAAAGGTTTGAATCCCTTAAGGAAACATGTATCCTTTAAACAGCACGGTTGCACTGATATTTTAAGTATTGATCATTTTCAGACAAAACAACAGAAAAGCAAATTGAAGTTTATCAGGTGGCAAGAAACTGACATTCTGAATCAATGAATCACTCGTTACATTTAATCCCAATTGATTTGAGTAGTTCAGTACATCTTCCAAGCTTGTCTTTATGTCATATCGTAAACTGTAAGGCAAATAGAAATTTATTAAGCTATGAATCCTTTATTACTTAAATTCAATAAGCTCTAAATGGCTCATTCATAAATGGCAGCTCAAGTTCTCCATGTTTAAATTTTTTAATACAATAAAAAGCTTTAGTAGAATTGGCACTGTGGTCTAGCGGCAGCATGACGTACTGCAGTAACTGAAACTAAAGCTTAAACCCTTGCTTGTAGCCCAAGGGAGCGAGGTAAGGCCACAGGGAGCGTGGGCACAATCCAACAGAGACTTAACGCCACCAGCAAGCTCTTGAAGCCAAAGATCAAGCTGCTAGACGCAGACAGAACAAAGTTCTCGCAGCAGAGTTAAAATCTCTAAGATATGAGATAAAGACGAAGTTATTTCCTGTTGGGGATGCTACTGATCGCCGATGACTAGATGGACCCAAATGACATCAACTACAGATTTCAACATCAGAAAAATGACCTAACAGAGCACTGAGTGAGCTGTGTTGCAATCCAATATACCTCCCACCCCCGCCAAATTACCGCATATACAGCTGGTGCTGAGCAAGCAAGACTAACAGCTCAGAGCACTAAAACATTCTTTCATCCAAATCTAACCTAACAGGTAGCGTTGTTATGAAGAACAGCAGATGCTGCTGATGATGCCAGTTTTGTCTCCTTCTCTGGTAGTCTTAGAAACAGAGGCTGGACTTTCAGGAAGACAGAACCACAAAAGCATGCAAGCCTCACTGCTATGTAACAAGGGTTACATGCCTAATGCGGGCTAACTGCTGCAGAAATCCTCATTACAGCCATTAACTAATGAAGAGGTGAAACCCTTATAATTAGACAGAGTAGCTGTAGCTGGTGGTTTTGCAGATAAAACTGATAAGTGATACGAGAAATAGGAAACATAGAAGCTTTTCAAGAGGTAGTAAGATACCACCAGAAGGCATGACAGGAACATTTAAATCCCACAATGAACTGCTGCAGATGACTCAGAAGTGCCATTTTTATTTAGCTCCTGGATGGAGAAGACTTAGCTTTTACAATTCACTCAAATGCAAACAGAAATGCAAAAAGCCAGTTCTAAACCTAATTGTCTTTTGGGATCCAGTACTAAACTGGTTTTCATACTCAGAATGCCTAATAAACAATATTGAAGTCCAACATGTAGCAAGCTATGATACTTGGAAACATTGCCCGTATAATTATGCAGTAAAATAGTATTTAAAAAACTATGCAGAGAAGTATCTTACATAACATACCGGGGGGGCAGAACACCACAAAAAAACCCCACCAGAACACCACACTGTCTACTTCTTCAAAGTGTATCCAAGCTGATTCCATTGGATCAGCAGCATGAACATCCATAGTAGAAGCAGGGTCTGATGTGGACATTCTTGTCAAGGTCATCACCATCTTCCCCCTTTTTTGAGCAATGTTGAAAGTGGGTCTGGAAAACCACATGAAAACTATATCAAATATTTTTTATGGGGCTCATTAGCAACTTTGCACTGAGCAGTAAAAATGTTGCATGGCATCACATCAGCATGGTCACCAACTGGTCCTTCTGTGCCACATCATCTGCTTTTTCATGTTACTTAAACAGCGTACTACACAGTGATTGCTATACAAAGATGAGGCAATTAATACACACTACAGGAGTTTAACTCCTGGTATGTGCTAAATGCCAAATACATTACTGAACACTTTCTAGTACATAGGGATATATTCACAGTACCAATACTAAGCATATGCTTGTCAGTTAAAAAAATTGAACTATTGACTGGAAAGATTCAGTTTTCAACTGAATGCTGAGCCAATTTTCACTGTCAAAAATATCTAGAAACATTTATTTTGTTATTAGTCTGGTAACAAATCCATCTGTTGATGTTTATTTGAAATACAAGTCCTTATGATGCTGTAATAGGATCCAGTTATCTCAAATTCTAGATAAAATAACACACTCTCATCCCAATAAAGTAAATGCAAATTTTGTCCTGGCTTCAACAGCATAAAAAAAATGCCCACATTGTGCTATTCAGGTTGGATTTGTTCACAGTTCATAGAAACATGCTTGTAATGGACCAAATGTGAAATTTTAGACCAGCAAGTCTGAAGCTTTTAGGCAATTTCTTCAAGAATTCCTTGAAGGTATACATAAGCTATTGTCTATTTTACCAACAAAACCAGTCTCCTCTGATTGTTATGACAATGAAGTCCAGAGCCAAATAATTATTTTGTCATTTAGCAACCTCATGAGGAAGAAAACTGGATTGAAGTAAAATAAGAATGTTTCTGCTTGTTGGCAAAATAATAAAAAAAATACACACACACTGTTGTCAAGTGACACAAGAATATTTCATTCACTCTGAAATGAATGGTGGAGTAAACTCACCCTATAGATTTTTTTTTTAATCTAGATTCCTTTTCAATTATATATGCTGTAACAAAAAAAAGTATTTTTTAAAACATATGAAAGCAAAACATATCTGCATTTTCAAAATTAAGTCTTTATACTATGCTTTTTCTGGCCAGAAGCATTTGCTGAATTGGACAAGATAATTTGAAGTTTGAGTCATTCCCTTTAAAATTCTATGCTTAGTGAAACCTTTAAACAAGGAACAAATCTACAGCATTAAGCTCCATCTTCTGTATTTAGAGAGACTGTTACTATTGAAGTTACCTTCTTTTTAAAGCTTATATGCGCCATATTTATTTTCAACCAGGAAGCTATATTCTCTTAGTTTCATAGCAAACACAAATGAACTATTTTGACTTTTGTTTTGCACACTAACATTTGTCTTGAACTGTGTTTTTAATCCAGATTTTCCTTCCTGGATTGAAGCAGCTGGGAACTAAAATATTCACACTTGGATCGTGCCACAGGTCTCATCTCACATTTGATAAAAAGAAAGGACAACTAGTTTTGTGAAAGAGGTATCTGTTAACAGTAACATTGAGAATATAAGTGTGCTAAAAAGTGAATGCTTCACAGTACTCAATACAAAGTCCCCTTGAACATTACAAGTATTCAAACCTAAAAATTTTGAAGGTTCCCCCCAACCTTTTTATGCTTTTCCTTTAACCTTAAGGAAGCTTGCCAAATCCTATTTAGTCTGCACGCATAAAGATTACAGTTACTCACACTACAAATAATATATGTTGATATTATAAAAAAAGATACTGAAGTAGTATTAATTCACCGAAATGCCAAATATCACTGCAACATATGGTAAGAGAATCTCAGTCTGACTTTTTCTTATACGTTTAAATCTAAAAAACAACAAAAACCAGCCTCTGAGATAAATATCGTGCTATATACAGAAGGTACAGAATTACATTTCAGGTGAACAATATGTTTCCCAATTTCAGTATACTTCATTTTCAAATCTCATTCTTATGAGAGAAATAAGAGGTGGACAAATCAAAATGTATTTCAGCATGACTGGATATGGAATGGCCAATTATCAAAGTATAGCCTTCCCTTCTAAAATATCAGTAGAACCTAAAAAATATGCAAAAGATTAATGGAAGTGAACCTAGAAATAAATACTGGCATAGGGTGTATTGCTAGCACAGTATATAATTTAATAGTGTTAAAACCTGAAATGTTATTCTATTCCATTTGAAACTGTCTGAACATGAATGAAGTGCTTAATGCTATGGGAATATTTGTATTCTATGATTAATTTAAGAACATAACTAATGAAAGTTGCATTCAAGAGAGACTCCTCTTCCTGTGGTTTAGATATAACCTCACTGCTTAGGAATATCCATATGAATAAATACATCGGGGTTCAGATATTTTTCCATCTTCTATACATTGACTCCAACTAATTTTAAAGCAAACACAAGCCTTCTCTTTTTGCACAGTCCCCATCATCAGCCTTTTTATCACTCAGGAACATGAATCTGGACTTATGTTTTAGCTTTAATTGCTAAATCCTCATATCCAGATGCACAGCTTCATGTGCCTCTTTATAAAAACATTTCATCTTGCTGACTTACTTCTAAGTCTTCTTACCATCTTTTTGTTTTCTCCTTGGTTGGTAAACACTAGGATAGCAATCAACATCCTTCTTGTCTTCGCAACACACAAAACACAACTGTAATTAGCACCTTTTTTACAATACAGGAACACAAGCACAAAAGGTACTATGGATCATTTTCATGGTCACATTTGTGTGGGAGCAATCCTAATACAGCCTGACCAGTTTCATAAAGCAAGCCTGAGGGGAAAAAAAAGCAGACAGCCCCACACATCCTATATATACACCACTATATTCTAAACTGAAGCTACACCTGTCCTCCAAGCGATCCACAGGAACATAAATGACAAATAGGACTTCAAAAAACCCAAGACCCCTACTTGAACTGAAAGAAAAGTGCAGATACAGGCAGAGAGAAATAACTCTGATGTTATCTTACTCCACTACAATTTTGTAAGGAAAGGGTTTTGTTTGTTTAATATCTTCAAGTTTTGCACAGAAACATACTGTACATGTTAAAGATAGAAACAGGACAACAAAAATTCTTAACCAAAAGTTACTCTCAGAAAATATTACTCAAATCCAACATGCTAATTTGAGTTAGTTCTGAGAAAACTGAGAACAACATGAAGAATAATTTTAATTTAGAAATGCTGTTTCCAATACAGAAAATTATGTTAATATGCAGAATCACTTAAATATTTAAAACACACTTAAAATGCAGAGTTTTTGCTCCTAGTTTTTAGCTACATATTTCTGGAAACTTTTCATTATGTGAAAATATTCATTGCTTTACCTTTTCATCCTTTATAGGATTTTAATATTCTTTGTAGCTCAACTGTTCAAATTTCCCACAGGTCATAAATTCTACTTTTTAAACATCTCTACTGACAGACTTCAAGACTAGAATGAGATTTAGATTACTGGCATTGCTTTCTGTCAATTATCCACCTATTACTTATTCACTTGAGCTATCCAAGAGTTATAGCAATATATTAATAATTTCTACATTGATTCCTATGCATTATTTCTCAATTGTCACCATAACAAATAGCTATATCATCACTGCTGTCAGAACTTTTTAATCAGTACATCTCAAAGGTCTTTGCAAAGAGGGAAAAGGCTCAGCAGTTACCATCGCTTTAGTGACTCATAACTTTTTCACAAAGAATCAGATTGTTGGAACAAACTGTTCATAAAACAGGACTGATTATTCTGATTTCCCAGTCTGGGCTTCTTAAAGATGGTGGCAGGAGAGATTGGTATGGGGTTTGGTTTTTGGTTTTGTTTTTTTTTTTAACAAACAAACAAAAAACAAAAAGCCTCAACACAAATTCCACACATTAACTATTCTGGCATATTAAAATTTTGCCAATATTCTAAAGTTCAAAAAGCCTTCAGAAAACAAAAGAAGCTAACTGAAATGTCCTGATGAAGGCAATTTCATTAATGCTTTGCTTCATAAATTAAAAGCTCATTTTATTTATTTATTTTCATTCTGGTATGAAAGATTTATCTTCGCATTCCTCCTGGTACATGAATCTAGTGTGGCATACATTACTGATAAGCACCTCAGCCTTGTGTTGTACATGAAAGAATAGAGACACAGAGACCCCTAGAGTAAAAGCAGAGATTGGAGAAGGCAAAGACCTGCTCTTATTCCATCTCTGCCAGGTTACATTACCTCCTATGGGGTCTGTTTACATATAAACACAGAAATGAACACCTATAGGTGGCATTTTCACATTAACAGAACACAGTCATGCACCCATGAAAATTTGCAGCGCAGTTATTGCAAGCACATTAAAAGAAACACTGCCCCACAGCTGTTCTCTTGTTTACACACCACAGCATAACTTCTCAAGAAAAATTCTCAATGCTATGAACTCTCCTGCTCCAAACATGCTTCAGATGAGCCTTCACAGGGATCCAACACCTGCAAGTGCTCTGACAACATGCCTCCATCTGAAGTGTTTCACACCAAAAAAAAAATCAGGGTTTTTCCCTCTTTGCTCCGAAAAGGCAAACACCTTACCTCAGTTAACCCTTGAAAAGAGGATATTTTAATAACAGATTGTTATAAGGTACAATGCTGAGCTGCAGGAACTCAACATAGCAATCTGTACCAAAGAGAGCAGAGCCAATATAAACAGCACAAATAGAGCTACAATGACTTTGCTGAAGTTCTTAGTCCACCCAAAAACTTTATGACAATAGGGAAAGAGCAAGTTAGACAAAATTGTCAGAGGGTACCAATTAAAAGAGTTATTAACATCATTTCAGGAACTTCAGAAGCAGAGCTGTTGCCTACCTGGAGTCACACAAGGTAGGTGAACTATTCCTACCTTAACTTCACACAGTCTACTAGCCAAAGCAACTGCTTCAGGAATTCAGCCTTCATATAGAAAAAAGAGGTTAGCTCCCACTTTTTAAGTAACTGAGAAAAAAATTCCTCCATGAAGGCAGGACACTGGTATCATGCAAAAACTAGATTATAAACGCTTTGAAGCGAGGACTGAGCCTTACTTGGAGTTTACTCAGGATGGATCCAGACTCTGTTACCTACCAAACTGCAGTGTATAGGCAGCACTACAATCTTAATAAAAAGAACAGTAGAACATGAAGGATTTACAATAGGTGCTAATACATCTTCAAAGGACATAAAAACACCAACACACAAATTCTGAAGGAAGCTGACCTTCAGCTAGACTTTAACAGCAAACCATCCAAATGACTCACAAATGGGTCACATAGCTAAACTGAGATTAAAATTCATATGAGCACCTCAAGGAAAAAAAAAAAATCCAAAAAAACTACTTAGAAAACATAAAGCCATACTTATGAGAAAAATACTTACAAACATAACAGCCTCTTTATAATACTCATTAAACTTACCTAGGTTGAAAAAATTCTTCTCTAAAAAGTTCAATCTTACCTTTTTATAAAATTATGTTCTAAATCCACCCTTCAAGACATCAAAAAATTTCTTCCTGAACTTACTACGTACCTTCACTCATCTTTGTTCCTTCATTTCTGTCCTTTCAGTATGGCCAGCTGCAAGCAATTCTCTTGCTTGGGCAGCCCCCAGCTATAGATGGGGCAGGAAATCAGACCTGTTAATTGGGGAGCTAGACTGCAGCTGTAGCCCTGCCACTAAAGACTTGCCATTTTACCCCTCTGCAACCCTTAGTTTTCAGAAGAAAGATCCTTGAAACTTTTATCCTTTTGATGTGGGAAATTAGCTTCTTGTCTTTCTATGTGCTTTTGTTTGTTTCCATACAGTGGCATGACACTAAAGACAAAAGCAGAAAGTAATGAAAAGAGAAACCTCTTCCCCCCCAATTCAGTATTAAGAAGCCATAGATTACAAGCTGCATGATGCTGTAATGAAGAAAATACATGCTCACAGGTTCCAGAGGTCGAGAGGTAAAAGTATCGGCCAATTCCTTCCACTTCTTGTCGCAAAGCTATTTGCTAGTTTTCTGCAACAGCAGGGTGGGCATTACCTTTACCTTCTAAAGGACAAAAGGGCCAAGTAACACCTGGTAGCCATCTCTAATGAGTCCACTTGTAATCAGACAAAATAGGGGTCAGGGTGCTCAGAGTGAAAGGAATACCATATTATCAAAATACTAAGAGAATATTAAGCAATAATCTCTGAAAATACGTAAAACTAAAACTAAAATGTTTAGAAGCCAAAGACTAAATAGAATTTGCATTACCTTTCTGATTCACTCTCCAAAAGCAGAAATAAGTACTTTTAGAAATTTTTGTGTGCAATCTTGAAAGTCAAAAAAGGAAAGTTACATTCTTACAATCCCATCAGCTTGAGGGAGTATATGACATTTCTGATTCTTTTTCCAACAGAATTGGTGACAAAGTTCCCTTTGAAAGAGCCTTGACTTATCTGACCAATTTTCTCCAAAAAGAAAGCTGTATGTAAAATGTTTTTCTTCAGGGAAAAACAAGAAGAATCTGATTAGGCAGTCACCAATACTTATGACAGATTATGACACATACGAGTTTGGTGAAATCCTGACAAAAACAGTACATATTTTTTCACCAACCAAGCTTTGAAGACTAATTTGCAGCAAGACCTCACCGGATAATAGGTCTCTCATGAGCTCCAGGACTGGCCAAATACTGCAGTCTAAGAATGGAAAACAACTATTATTCTACAAGTTCATAAACTCATAGCTCTGGAAAAGCTTGTCTCAAGTAGTAAGCTTTTAATACACTTGAAGAGTGGGCATATACTTCCCATAAGTATGATCTGTATGAATCGCTACAAAAAATGCAATCAGAAAATACAAAACAAAGTCTCCTGGTAACAAGTCACTCTCCAAACAAAGAGACTCAAACACAAGACAAGGAGAGAAATGAGGTGATCAGAGGGCTGGAGCACCTCTCCTACGAGGACAGGCTGAGAGAGTTGGACTTGTTCAGCCTGGAGAAGAGAAGGCTCTGAGGAGTTCTAATTGCGGTCCTCCAGTACCTAAAGGGGCCTATAGAAAAGCTGGAGAGGGGCTGTTTACAAGGGCAGGGAGTGATAGGACAAGGGGGAATCGACTTATGCTGAGGAAGGGTAGATTTAGATTAGATGTTAGGAAGAAATTCTTTCCTGTGAGGGTGGTGAAGCACTGGAACAGGTTGCCGAGAGAGGTTGTGGAGGTCCCATCAGTGGAATTGTTCAAGACCAGGTTAGATGGGGCTCTGGGCAACCTGTTCAAGTGAAGGGTGTCCCCTCCCATGACAGGGAGTTTGCAACTAAATGATCTTTGAGGTGTCTCCAGTCCAAACCATTCTATGATTCTAAGCATAAGAAGACCCAAGCTTTTCAGAAAAGAAGAAAGCACATTTGACTTGTGACAGAAAGCGAAGCTCATCTAGGTGCTTAAAGAGTAAAGTAGTCAGAACTGCCATATTTGCAAGACTGTATTAGAAAATTAAGACATTTCAAGGCTCACTGGCAGTAGTATCCAGACTATATCTGTCCAAATTAAGTCAAATGAGTCATGCTGCATAAAGCACCAAAGTGAAGAAAGCAAAAAGCAAAATGAAAACAGCTAATGAATGTGAAAAAAATAGAATGAAGATATTCTGCAAACAAATCTCTCATCGGTTCATCCCACTTTTGTGCTGCAAGAGGTATACATTGAGAATTAGAAGACTGCTCCTTTCTCCCTGCTTTGCGTAGCTTTACAGGACAGTATTACTCTATCAGGATACAGTAATAAGAAAGAATAAATTGTACTGAATCAGGGTTACTGAAAAACTCAGTTACATAAAAATTCATTACACTTTGTTTGGTTATTATATTTTTCGGGACTCTTCCTCCAACTTTGTGTTAGATTTTCAGACAGGAATGAAAAATGTTACATAAGAAAGAAAGAATCCATGGCACAGGTTAACGCAATCACACCGAAGCTTTGTGTAAAGGATGTTCTTGAAGTTGGTAGGCATCTCCTAGTTTCCTACTGAGAAAGCAAGAAAAACCACAGGTGGAGAGAGAACAGTAAAACAAAATACATCACACTTCATTAGCAAAGGCGAGAAAGGCAAAGCTTTTGATGCAACAAAGAGCTATCATAGAGCTAAGAAGGCATCAATAGGCCTGAGAACTCAAGGCACTGCTAGTAAGCTTGCTCTACAAACACGGATAAGAAATAAGGTGGCAGCAATTTGCATTTCAAGCAGTGGTTTGCAGAATGGAAGTCCTGTAGGGCCACCTGTGAACCACAAGGCCATAGCATTTGTTAAAAGAAAGCACTTAGAAACCCTCTCCCACAAGGACTGTGCCCTCCCCAGGGGCCTGCAATACAGGGCTCAGGCCTCTCTCCCTTGCTTCTTTTACCAAGATCTCCACTGAACCGGATGGCAAATCAGCCTGGCAACCACCAAATTGCACATTCACACGGACAACTGAAGCATATTGATATAGATAACCCAGTCTGCAGTGCAGCTGAGGCACAAATGGTGCAACCGGTGAATGCGTATTAGAGGCACACACAACATGTGGTTGGTGATTGCCCACATCTCCAATCTGTCCAGGTCTCTCTGTAAGGCGTGTCCACCCTCAACAGAATCAACAGCTCCTCCCAGTTTAGTCTGGTGGGAAAAGCAGTTTTAGCAGTTTCAGCAAGGCCCGTGACACAGGGTCCCACGGTCTGCGGGGGGGTGAGGTGTGGACGGGAGAAGGGGACTGCATGCTGGGAGGGCCAGGGCCTTGTGCTACGCAGGACAAATCCCAGCCATGGGGCAGCTGCTCGTGGTGCTGTGCCCTGAGGTGAGCGTCGGGGCTGATGCTGGTGACGGTCTGGAGTAAGGGCCTGGGTGGTAGTGGGCCGGGCCGCCTTCTTCGAGGTTGTGGGCACCCCTTGCTGCGTGGGGAAGGCAGGACAGCTGATGGGGATGTCCTTTGCCATGTGGGGAAGGCAGCAGCTGAGTGGAAGGCAGGCCCTCTGCTCCCCTCTTCCTCGGGGCTCGGTGCAGAAGAGATGGCCGCTCTTCAGGAGGGGCGGTGCTGGGGGGACGGGAGAAGAAGGGCCCACGCAACCCTTGGCAATCCCCAGAAGAACTGTGTTCTTGGTGGGACATGTTGCCAGTGAGCCTGCGCGACGTTTGCAGAGTTTCTCTTCAATTAAAGAGGACCTTCCCCTTGTGAACCTGTGTTGGCTGTGACCGAGGACTGCATTGTCCCTCAGGTGTTTGTCAGTAACTCCCAGAATGGCCTCCATAATTTTCCCTGGCACAGAAGCGAGAGCGATCACTAGGGAACAGGAAATTCCGAGGGTTCCGTGCCGTTATGATGATAATTTTGCTCCATTTACAAAATGAGTACCAAATACTCAATGCTTTAGCCTAAAAAACCCAGAATGGAAGGCACCGCCATAGCAGCAAGGTGGGCATGGAAGGGGAAAGTTTCCAAAAGGAGCCTCCTACTCCAAGGCAGAGACCGTGAGGGGGCACAGGAGTGCAGATGCAGTTGCCGAAGTGCCAAATAAGAGAGGACCAAAGCGTTTTTACTCTTTTGTCGTTGTTTATTGTGCAGTTGTGAAGGTTCGAAGGCTGAGCCGTCGGTAGGGATGCGGCCGGGCGGTTCTGCGATGCTGTTGGCGCCGTCTGCTGCCTCGGAGCCTGGATGTCTGGGGTGCTGCCAGGTGAGCCCTGTGGCAGGCGTTCCCGCCGCCGTGGAGGGTTCTTACTGAGGTGGATCCACCTCCATGGTCTCCACGCTGTTGTCTGGCAGATTGACAGCGGTGAGCCCCATGCTATGTCCTGCTGGATCCACCTCCATGGGTTCCACGGTGTCCTTTGGTGGGCTGCCACACCTGAGCCTCAGGCGGTGCCTCAGCAGGTAGGCCCGCCAGGGCCCCAGGCTGTTCCCCTGCGTGCCCACAGCTGCGCGCCGGCTGACATCGGCTACGCGAGTGCGGGCGATGAGTCTCATGGCGCGAGGGGTGATGGTCCTCATCTACTGTTTCACCATCTGAAGACGGCTCCTGCGAGGAGTAAGGGTCTGAACAAACCAAGGGACTTCAGCCTCTCCTCATACATCTTCCGCTCTGAACCCTTCACTATTGTTGTTGTCGTTCTTTGGATAGTATTTTGAAAAGACTTGGAATGAACAACATTTAAAGTTCAGAGGCTTCTCTTTCTACATCAGCTCCTTAAGATTTTAATATACTTTGTATATCTGCTGTTATCAGAAATCCTGACCAATAAGTTCTGAGAAAATACCAGAATCAAATAGAAGTTCTAACCGTATAATAATTCACTGATTAACAATAATCTTCATAATTATGAATAGTAAAGGACGATTGTAGGTAATCAATTGTCTTATTTTAAGGCAAATAATGATTTCTCTGCGTGCAAGTAATTTACTTCCCAACACTGCTGTACCTCTCTCTACTAACAAAAATTGTATTTAGAAGTACAGTCAGCGCTGGTGATTTTGATACTCCTTCCTACACTGACGAATAACAAAATTAATGCAGGTCCATGTTACGAATTCGGAACTACTTCGTGGCTTTGTTATGTTTATTACCAAATAAGTCCAGCCACGTGATATACTTTTTTCATCTCTGAATTGGCAACAGAGTAAGTAAGAAAATATTTATTGTGGATATCTAAGTTCAGGTAGTACTGTTCAACAGCGTCCGTCGTCTTCAGTCAGCCAAATCTTGTTTTCATTCTTCAAAATCTGGGGGTTTTCTTCCTAGAGCAAACATGCCGCCAATATAAGACAAATCAATTTTACTGCAACTTACATCAAAGACAGTCATAAGCCAAGTGTGAAGGATGCCATAGTAATAAAACTGGCATGTGTTTTTATCTTGAGATAATTGTGCGTGTTATAAAGCCACGCATGAACTAGTGGTAAAACATCCCTCTTTACTGAGTGAAAACAGGAAGTTTGATACAGGGGCTCTTACTGCAGCAGCTCTTCATTAAATTCATACACCTGATGAGCATAATACCCTCTCTGCTCCACTGGAAAATGGCTTTACCAAGAACCCTCAACCATTTCTGTTTGGGTTTTGTTTTTTCATAATTTACTTTCAAATCAGAGAGAAATTTTACCTAACAACATCAGTGGGAGACACTCACCTCTTCCACTGACAATCTGATCCTTTGCTTCAGCACTAGTGATTAAATTAGCAAGTCAAACAAGGTAAATGTGGGAGGAGGAAACAGAGACATCTTTGCTGTACTTTCTATTGCAAACTCATTATGCTGATGGCCACATTTTGTTTTTAAATCACTAATGTATCATCGTTTTCACAAATAAGTAATATAACCTATGGAAATACTTCACAGAGCCTAATCGACTAACATAATAAAAGCGGACAATTGAGGAGGAACACATAACATCAGTAACTTCCAGACGCTGGCAATTTGCCTGCTCTTTACAAACCCAGTGTGTCCTTTGTTTATTAAGATGGACAAAACATCCCCTACTTGTTCAGCCAAAGACACTGGCAAAACATGGACATTTATTTTAACAACCTTAAAATCAAGGGCAATCCAAAGAGAAAGGAGCAGGACAACAAACTACTTCATAGAGCATTTAAAAATCCATCATACTGACAGAGGTCTCTTTTCCAAGGAACAAGAAAAAATTTCCAACACAAGGTACTGAAGACAAGCCTACTCCCAGATACCTGCATTGCTTAGAACTGGACAATAAAATGGATTTTGCTTAGCTGGATTTAAATGGTGATGTTCTCTTAGCTTGAGTAAAGCTATTGTTAGTATTTATCTTAAGCCACTTTATGTCTTCACTTTCACTTTTCATTGGGAAACATCCTTATTTTCTTAGTCAAGGGAAGCCTAATCAAACAAGTCACAGTTAATGAAGAATATGTTTAAAAGTAACTGTAGCTTCTTACAGTCGAATGCAGACCTTTTTTTTTTTTTTTTTTCTTTCCAATAGAAAAAACAGTT
>VWZZ01002715.1:12076-33697 GCA_013399095.1 Psophia crepitans
CCCGTTGCGGACCTGGAGGACTTTGTGCCTCCCCTGGGGGCTCAGCACCCTGGGTGGCCGCAGGTGCTGTGGCCTGGGTGTCCTCCTGGGTCACCTCCCCAGCGGCGCCTGGCCTGGTGGCACCCCGTGGGGTGCTGGGCGCCCGGCAGTGCGTCACCCGTGGGTCCGTCTGCGCTGCCCTGGCTGGGCCGCTGCTGTGCGGGGACCCACGGCCCGGCCAGCGCAGCACCTTGCAGGGGTGCTGCTCACCCGTGAGAAAGGGGTTGGGTGCTGCCTGGGCGCTTCTCTGTCTTGCTTCTTGCCCGTCTGGCCTGGCTGCTTCCACCGCCCGGATCCTGGCTCACACCTCCCTCCTTCCACCTCAGCCCTGCCCGCTGCGGGTGTCTCCGCTGTGCGCAGGCAGCACCACAAGCTTCTGCTTCTCCCTCTCGCTGCCGTGTCCCCGAAACGATCGCTCCAGCTGTGGAGCAGCCCCCCAGCGTGGTCCTTCCTCCCTGGAGGCACGAGGTCGGCCTGCAGGCCCGGAGGGTGCAGAGGTCGGGGCGCAGCATCCCACATCCAGGTACCAGCCTCGGCGAAGCGAGGAGCGTTTCCATCCCTGGTCCCAAGCAGCCTCCTGGGCTGGGACCAAACCTTGCAGCTTTCCCAGCTTCTGCCTACTTGAGTGGCAGGCTGGGGGTCCCCCCGAGGGGGCTGGGGGGGGGCCCAGGGGTGTTAGCGGGATGCTCACCTGCCCAGCTGTGATTTCGGACTAAAATCCCTCGGCGCCTTGCCGGGAAGCTGTGCATCGTGCAATTTTTGCTCCCTCCAGTGGCTACTGCTCATAAAAGATAACGGCTTCCAGTCGCTGCTCCTCTGCCGGGCGGCCTCTGCAGCCTGGTCCCCCTCCTGCCCTCGGCACCTCAGCCGAGAGCTCAGACGTTCAGTCTGCTGGTGGCCCCTTGGCTGTGCACCCCAAGTCCAGCCCTTTCCCGCCTGGTCAGTGCTTGTTTGATCAGCTTTAAGGACCCGTGAACACCCGTGCTCTGCGCACCGCAGACCCGGGAACGTTCGCTGCGAGGCAAGTTCCCTGGGGTCGCAAAACGGGAGAAACCAGAAGAGCTTTTCAGGCCCTGGTTTATCGCAAGAAGATGACCCCAGCCCACTGGGGTGGGAGCAGGGTGTGTCAGAGCCCTGTCACTGCTCTGCACCAGCTCCCAGAGTTTGTGGGAACAGATGGCTCTTGTCTTGGTCTAAGAGCAAAGCTGCAACCATCTCGCTTTCCCCACCACCGCTTTTAAAGCCTGCAGTGGGGCCTCACTTCTGCCCACCCAGAGCAGCAGCAGGTACTGGGCTCCTGGCAGCAGCCGCTGTGCCCAGCAGCCGGGCAGAAGCTGCTGGGATGGTGTGTGACAGCTCGGCGCAGAGCGGGGCTGTGGAAACTCAGGCAGCAGAGCTGTGGCTCCCCAGCGCAGGTCGCCCTGTGACAGCTCGGGGCTGGGCATCCACCCTCTTGCCAGTTCACGGGGTGCCTTCAGCAGGCAGAGAGCACTGGTCCCATGGGTGCCAGCCGGTCCCACGTACCGGGCTGCCCACTGCAAATGTGGGGGGTGAAAAGGGCACGGGGGGGCTTCTCTTACTGCTGTCCCTGTGCTGTGGCTGGGTCTGCAGACGGTGTCTGGATCTGCTCAGTAGCTAGCAAGGGGTCTGTGCTGCGTGACTCTGCTGTCTCTGGGTGCTGGGTCCCACAGCTCGCCCCGCTACGGTGATGCTGAGCGCTGTGCTAGGGAGAACCGTGGGGAGGGCTGTGATGCTCGGTTTGGAGGCTGGTGGCCAGATGCTTTCCCTGTGCCTTGGCCACAGCTCTCTGCAGGGGTTCCCTCCCTCCCTCCCGTGTCCCTGCAGGGTGCCCGGGTGTGGATCCCTGACTCTGTTGAAGTCTGGAGGGTGGCAGAAATAACCAGAGACTACAAGGAAGGAGATGCAACTCTCCACCTCTGCCTGGAAGACGGCTCGGTAAGGCTGGAGCCGTGCAGCCCAGCAGCGCAGATCCCTCCTGCGCTTGCCATGTGGTTGGACATGCCCAGATGGAAGATGGCTTACCTCTGTACCCCCAAACCAGCCCCGGCTCCCCAACAGGGTGCAGAGAGGCTAGAACACTGTCTGGATGTGTCCCACCTAGTGCCCGAGCAGGAGCACAGGCCGCGGTGGCTGTGTCCGACTCACCGTGCCCTCTGTCCCCTGGCTGCCCAGGGAGCTGCTCCTCACCCTTGGCTCCTGCCTGACTTCCCAAAAGGCCTCCAGCTCGGCTTGCTGTGCTGACCGGGCTGTGACTCCTGGTGACTAACAGCCCAAGCAGGGCCTGCGGACAGGGTCCTTCCTGCTGTGCCGCTCCCTGTAGACCCATCCTGCCTTTGCCGGTCTGGCCGGCCCTGCTCAGCACTTGCCCTGTGCCATCTCCACGCCTGCAGGCGCTGGCCTACCCCATCGAGCTCCAGCTGCCACCTCTCTGCAACCCCGACTGCCTCTCAGATGCTGATGACCTGGTGGCCCTGAGCTACCTCCATGAGCCGGCTGTGCTGCATTCACTCCGCAGGCGCTTCCTGGAGGCCAACGCCATCTACACCTACTGCGGTAAGGCCTTGTGCACCCCCTCCTGCTCCCCCATCCCATGCTCCATCCCTCCTGCCCTTTAGACAACCCTCTTCCTTCAGGTATCATCCTCGTGGCTATCAACCCCTACAAGCCGTTGCCCATCTATGAGGAGGAGGTGATATACGCCTACAGCGGCCGTGAGATGGGGGACATGGATCCCCACATCTTTGCTTTGGCAGAGGAGGCATACAAGCAGATGGTGAGGTGAGCATCACACAGGAGCACCCCTGGAGTTGCAGTGGGGAAGGGTGGAAGCTCCCTCTGGACTGTGGTGTGTCTGGAGAGTGGTCCTCTTGAGTCACAGGCTGCCCCCAGCTCATGTCCTTCTCCATCAGGTTTGGGAAGAACCAGTCCCTCATCATCAGTGGCGAGTCAGGCGCGGGGAAGACTGCGTCAGCCAAGTATGCCATGAGATACTTCACAGCAGTTGGGGGCTGCCTGGGTGACTCCAGCATGGAGGAGAAGGTGCTGGCCTCCAGCCCCCTCATGGAGGTGGGTCCCCAGATCTGCATAGGGATAGCTGGGGTGTCCCTGCAGGGTCTCCATCTGCTCCTCATGGTCTATATCCCTGATGTCATGCTGTGTCTGTCCCCACCCTGTAAAAGGGGTGGCAGGGACTGAACTCCAGGGCACCTGAAGATCTGGGGCCAGCTAAAACCACCTGCTCTCCTTCCCCACCAGGCCTTTGGGAATGCAAGAACAACCAGGAATGACAACAGCAGCCGCTTTGGGAAGTACATCAAGATTGGCTTCAACCAAGCGCAAGTCACAGGGGCCGCCATCAAAACCTACCTGCTGGAGAAGTCCCGTGTCACCTTCCAGGTGGGTCTCTGGGGTGGCATGGGGACAGGGCTGAGTGGGAGCCTCAGTCCTCAGAGCAGGAGGATGTTCTTCCTGGGCATCCCCTGAGGAAGCAACCCCAGCACTGCTGAATCAAGGTGGGAGAGAGGAAGGTGTCCCTTGTCCCTATCTGGGGCTGCAGCCCTGCTACAGGGGAACGGGGTGGCCCAAGGTGACCTGGTTTCTCACTGACTTTTTTTCTTGCTCATTCACAGGCAAAAGCGGAGAGGAACTACCACATCTTCTACCAGCTTTGTGCCTCAGCCACCCTGCCTGAACTCCAGGCTCTGGGTCTCCGTGAGTGTCCCCACAAGCCCCACGGCACAGCTCGCTGCCAGCCTGTCCCACGCTGGGCAGTGCCGGGCTGTCCTGCCCTCCCCAGTGCTGGCTGGGTGCTGGAGGAGGCTCTGCTGCTGCTGGGCACCCTGGGGTGGGATGAGGGTGGCTGAGACCCTGCGGGGCGGGCTCTGCAGGGTCACAGCATGACACATCTCTTCCACAGATGGGGCAGAGTCCTTCCACTACACCTGCCAGGGCCAGTGCACCGCTGCCCAGAGCACCACCGATGCGGCGGACTTGGACAGCACGCGGCATGCCTTGTCACTCCTGGGTACTGTCCTGGGTGGGGAACGGGTGGGCAGGGCTGGTCGGACCGGCACGGGGTGGGGGGAGCCTGGGGAGCCCCTCATGCCTCTGTTGTCACAGGCGTCCCTGAGGCCGACCAGCTGGAGCTATTCAGCATCCTGGCCGCCATCCTGCATCTGGGCAACGTTGTGGTCAGAGGGAGGGACCGCCGTGGGGATGGCTGCTTTGTGGAGGTGAGGGAGAGCTCGCTGCCTGCACCCCAGACCGGGCCCTGAACTGCGCCGGCTGCAGGAGCCACATCTCAGCAACATCAGAGTGACAGGGTCCACCTCTTTGCAGCCTGATGATGAGGCCCTACGGCTGTTCTGCACGCTGCTGGGCATCGAGGCGTCGCAGGTGATGCAGTGGCTCTGCCACCGCAAGCTGGTCACTGCTGGTGAGACCTACCTGAAGCCCCTCTCCAGGCAGCAAGCGCTTGACTCCCGGGATGCCCTGGCCAAGCATATGTATGGGCAGGTCTTCAGGTGGATGGTGAACAGGGTCAACTGTGCCCTGCGGTCACTGGAGGGCCACCGCACCTTCATTGGCATCCTGGACATTTATGGGTAAGAACAGTTCCCCTCTCCTGGGCTGCCTGGAGGAGCATGGTCCTGCTCTGGCATCAGCTGTGGATACAGGCTGGCAGCCACTAACTGCTCCGGTTGGGATGTGGGGCAGTGCCTGTCCCTGAGCGGGGCCACTTGGGTGCCTTTGTCTGGAGCTCATGGCTGGCTGGCGCGGCTCTGCCTGGCAGCTGCTTCAGGCAGGTCTTTGCTGCCCACAGGTTTGAGATGTTTGAGCTCAACAGCTTTGAGCAGTTCTGTATCAACTATGCCAACGAGAAGCTGCAGCAGCTGTTCAACCTGGTGGGTGTCACCCAGATGTGTCTTCTGGCTGGGAGCTAGCAAGGGTGGGCGCTGCACATCTCCTGCTGTGCTGTCACTTTTGGTGCTCTCTGCCTTGAATGTGGCTGGTGGCTCAGTCCCTGCAAACATCAGGCTCTGGGAGGTGGCTGGAGCTGTGTGTGGTCCCCTCCTTTTCCCTGAAGTGCTCCTGCTCCAGGAAAAGAGCTGCTCAGGTGTCTTATGGAAGCCAGGCCACTGCCTGGTGGCTGGTCACTTTTGTCCCCTCCTGGCTCAGTTGTGCTCTGTTCTCTCTGCTCTCCAGCATGTTTTCAAGCTGGAGCAGGAGGAGTATGTGACCGAGGAGATCCCTTGGGTCTTCATTGACTTCTGTGACAACCAGCCATGCATTGAACTCATCGAGGGCCGGCTTGGCATCTTGGACCTGCTGAATGAGGAGTGCAAGGTAGGCAAAGAGTGCTGGGAGCAGGCTACCACGGCCACCCGGAGGTCCCCACTGCCCCTTCTGACCCATTTGCCTTTCAGATGCCCCAAGGCAGTGATGGGAGCTGGGCCCAGAAACTTTACCAGATCCATCTTGGCAGCTCCCACTTCCAGAAGCCCAAGAGGCCCATGGATGCTTTCATTGTCTGCCACTTTGCTAGCAAGGTAGGGGAGACTCTGGCAGTCCAGGTCTGGGTGGGGAGTTCCTGGTAGTGGCCCTGCACCAAGGGGCACCCAGCCTGCCCTGTTTAGAGCTGGTGGTGGCAGCTCTGGTAACTTCCTGCTGTCCTGGGTGGCTGTGGTGGCTACCTGCACCTTCCCAGGCTGGGAAGTAGATCTTGCTGGTTGTGCTGCTGCTGAGTGGTGGGCTGCAACTCTTTAACTGAGGGTGGAGACACAAACTCTGGCTGTGATGGTTCCCATCAGCAGCCTTGCAGCAGGGCAGGAGCTAGGCAATGGGGCCACCACCTGCGCTGGCTCCTGCAAGCTCTTCCAACAGGCTTGGACTGTGCCCAAGCAGAGCCCTGCACCAAACTAGTCTGGGAAGCTGCAGGCTAATGCTGGTGTCTGCTTTGTCTCCTGCCAGGTGGAATACCAGTGTGATGGGTTTGTGGAGAAGAACAGGGATGCTGTCCCTGAGGAGCTGGTGGGGCTGCTGCGAGCCAGCAAGGTGAGAGCCACCGTGAGCAGGGGCAGAGCACGGCCAAATTGTGGCCCCGGGAGCCTGGGGTTAGGAAGGACTGGTGGGGTAGGAGGGATAAGCTCTGCAGGGTAAATCCCTGTCTGCCTGCTGGCACGGCCCCACGCAGTGCTGGCCTTGGTCAGGGTGCCCTGGGATGTGCATGTTCCCCTGCCTTGGGCTTCCCCATTTTGGGGGATGCCTTGGCCATGTCCCCGCTGAGAGGGCTGGAGGGTCCTGCTGCTTCCAGGTCTGTAACGCTGTCACTTCTCCCTTCCGCCCTGCGTGGTCCTGGCAGAAGGTAAGGGATGTCTTGGAGGGTTCTTGAGCACACCTGTGAAGGGGCCCATGGCTTGCACTTAGTTTTTCTCATGGGGAGGAGCAGGCAGGGGCACATCTGGCACATCTGGGCTGTAGCAGGGCAGAGTGCACTGGGCTGGCCTCTGTGGGGCTATGTCTCCTGATGGAGATGGCTCTCTAGATATTGGGTGATGCTTGCTGCAAAGTCTGCCTGGTCCTCACAACCCTGCTCTGTGCAGTCTACCCTGCTCACTGAGCTCTTCCTGGAGGAAGGGGACGGCCCCATGTCCCTGCAGTCCCGCAGGTCCAGTGGGCCCAAGATGGCTGGTCGCCCGAGCCGCAGATCACTACCCGGTAGCCAAAAACCCAAGAAGTCCATCTCCAGCCAGGTACGGGGGTGTAGGGGGTAAGTGTGTGCTGGCCCCAGACAACTGGGGCTGGGGTAGCCCAAGGTGACCCCTGTATGTCCTGTCCTGGGGAACCCCCCAAGCCCCAGGATGTTCCTGCCGGCCCTGACCACACTTGCCTTGTCCTCTGCAGTTCAAAGTCTCCCTGAAGAAGCTGATGGAGATGCTGGGCAGCACCACACCGCACTACATCCGCTGCATCAAACCCAACGATGGCAAGCAGCCCTTTGTGTGAGTGTCTGGTCAGGGAGGCTGGAGGAGATGGGGACAATCTGGGGCACTGCTGTCCCTCTAATCCCTGTCCCACTTGCCCTGGCCCTGCATAGCTTGCGGTGTGCCAAGCTGGCTGGGACCTATTCTAGATGAGCCCCTCTTTGCCCCAGGTTTGACTCCAGGCGAGCTGTGGAGCAGCTACGAGCCTGTGGGGTCCTGGAGACCATCCGGATCAGTGCCGCAGGCTATCCCTCCAGGTACTGCCCTGCTTCAGCAGCACCCTGGCTGCTGCCCCCCCTTCCCGGCCACAGCACTGATCTCTAACCTCCACAGGTGGATGTACCAGGAGTTCTTAGAGAGGTACAGGGCTCTGATGAGCAGAGACGAGCTGATGGGTGCTGATGAGAAGCAGATCTGCAGCCTTGCCCTTGAGAGACTGCTCCAAGTAAGGGCTCTGTTTGGGGGGTACAGCTGTGAGTATCCCTTGTATCCCCTGCAGATGCTTCTCACCATGTGTGGGTGCCCAGCGGGGCACAGAAATGGGTGAGCTTGGGACATGTGGAGGAGCTCAGCCTCCAGGGAGGTTGGATGGAGAGATCCTCATTGCAGCTTCCAGCTTCCTCCCGAGGGGGAGCCAAGGGGCAGGCGCTGATCTCCTCCCTCTGGGGCCCCGCGACAGAACCCCAGGGAACGGCCTGGAGCTGCCCCAGGGGAGGGTCAGGGTGGGGATCAGGAGAAGGTTCTTCCCCCAGAGGGTGGTGGGGCCCTGGCACAGGCTCCCCAGGGCAGTGGTCACCGCCCCGAGCTGGGCTGAGTTCAAGCAGCGTCTGGCCAACGCTCTCAGCCATCTGCTGTGATGGGGCTGGGCCTGTGTGGGGCCGGGAGTTGGACTCGATGCCCCTTATGGGTCCCTCCTGACTTGGGATACTCCATGATCGGTGGCACGAGGAGCATCGCTCCTGGGGGAGCCCGGCTGGGGTATGCTTTGTGCATGCAACTGACTGCATGCTTGTGCACAGGACCCCAGCAAGTACCAGTGTGGAAAGACCAAGGTGTTTTTCCGGGCTGGCCAAGTGGCTTACCTGGAGGAGCTGCGGTACCGGCGGCTGAGGGCAGCCTGCACCTTGCTGCAGAGGCACCTGCGGGGCTGGCTGGCACGGAGGCGCTTTGGGCGGATCCGCGCTGCCGCAGTCTGCCTGCAGCGCCATGCCCGGGGCATGTTGGCACGGAGGTGAGCAGGGGCTGGGGCTTGGGGGAGCTGCCATGAGCTGAGCCTTGGGGTGAGCTGGCAGTTGTACCAGCTCTGGGCTGGGCTTTGACCCGGGTGTCCCTGTGGGGTGGGCTGGGCTGTCGGCTTCACCACCCCCTGCCCTCCCTGCAGGTTCGCCAGGAGGCTGCGAAGGACCAGGGCTGCTGTGATGCTGCAGAAGACCCTGAGGATGGTTCTGGCCCGGCGTTCCTACTCACGCACGCGCCAGGCCGTCATCACCATCCAAGCCTTTGCCCGAGGCATGTTTGCCCGGCGCCTTTACCAGCAGGTGGGAGCCTGGCAGAGCAGCGGGTGTCCCAGTGCCACCGCAGGGCTGCGCTGGTGCCACCGCCCCATCTCTCCCTCCACAGATGGTGTGGCACCAGAAAGCTGTGGTGATCCAGGGCGCTGTCAGGGGCTGGCTGGCCCGGACCCGCTACGTCCGCCTGCGCAGGGCTGTCATCTACCTGCAGTGCTGCTACCGCCGGGTGCAGGCGCGCCGGGAGCTGCGGCGGCTGCGTGTCGAGGCACGCTCGGTTGAGCACTACAAGCAGCTGCACAAGGGCATGGAGATCAAGGTGATACAGCTGCAGTGCAGGCTGGATGAGCAGGTGGGTGCTGGTGGGACCCTTTCTGCGTCCCAGGATGGTGGGGGCAGCTGGTTTTTGCTGCCAAAGCCATGCCTGCCCTGGTCTTCAGTCCTCTCCGACCCAGGGGTTGACCCTGCCTGACATGTGTCCCCAGGCAGGAGTTGTGCATCTGGGTCTCATTCCTGGGCTTTCAGTGCTCCCTATGGATACGGGGCTGGTGGCCCTGGGAATGGCACCCTCCTGGGTACTTGGCTGGGTGCAGTCTTGTAACAGTGTGGTGTGCTGGGAACAGTTCCAGCGTGGTGCGTTCTCCCGCTGACAGCATCTGCTGTCACCATCAGGGTGTCTCTGCTTTGACTGTTGCCACCCCTTTCCTGGGGGTGACTGTGGAGGGGACAGAGAGGGCCCCTGTGGTGTGGTCCTTTCTGGGAATTGGGGGAAGCAGAGCTGGAAAATCTTGCTGTCAGGGCTAGCTAGGAGTGGGCATGGCAAAGCTCATCCGTGTGGGATGACATGTCATGGAGAGCTGCTCTCAGGCCTGAGCTGTCTGAGGTGATACCGGAGGCTCAGGGCTCCAGATAGATGGGTGGGAAATGGGATATGCAGGCTCGTTGCAGAAAGGCAGCCTGAACACCCACAGGCTCTCGGTGATGGGAGACACGTGGGGATACGCCTTTGTTCCTGCCTGCCTGATGTGCTCTCTCCACCGGCCTAAGGCCCAGGAGAAGCAGCGGCTGGTGGAGCAGCTCTTGCAGCTGAATGCTGCCCATGCGGAGGAGGTGCAGCACCTGCGGGCTGAGATGCAGCGGCTGCGGGAGGATGCGACCCGTGACGCCCAGGTCCAGCAGCTGCAGGAGCGCCTGGCTGAGCTGGAGAGGCACAGCATGAAGAGCTGCCTGGGCCAGGAGGTTGAGGAGCTCAGGCAGGTCTGTCTGGGTGGGGGATGCTTTAGCCCTGCTGGGGCTCCATAGGGACCTGGCAGCGCACTGGGCCTCCTGCTGTGGGTGGTCCCTGGAGGAGACCTCTGGCAGCCGGAGCTGGTCCCAGGCAGGGCTCTGGCTGTACCTATCCCCCCACTTCCCTGCAGCGCTTGGCAGAGGTGGAAGCCATGAAGCTGCAGCTGGGGGAGGAGAAGGACGCCCTGATCCAGCACATGTCGGAGCAGTCACAGGATCTGGAAGGTAAAGGGTCCACTGATCCCCTCATCCCGTTTCCCTGGATACGGGCTGGTCCTGCAGGCTTGGTGTATTCCTGTGTGTCCCCTCAGAGGGGTCCTGGCTCTGCCTCTCCCCACCCCCTGCCGTGTCTGTCCCCACAGAGAAGCACCAGCGAGCGGTGCGGGAGAGCCGGGGGCTGCTGCAGGAGCTGGAGGAGGAGCGGGCACGCTACCAGAGCCTGGTGCAGGAGTATGCCCGCCTGGAGCAGGGCTACGAGAACCTGCGGGACGAGGTGGCCTTCCACAGGGTGAGGGGCTGGCGGGGACACAGGGAGGCCTGGGGCAACCGATCCCGCAGCTCCCTGTGGGACGGAGACAGTGCTGGCTGGTCCAGGGCACCCATGGGAGAAGTGGGCTCTGCGGCTCATGTGCTGGGGGACCCTCAAGCCTCTCGAGGCCATCGCTGCTCTGCCCCAGCTGGTGAACCAGCAGGTGCTTGGGGTGCGGGGGAGCAACCTCATTTGTTTCTCCCCTTTCAGCAAAGCACCTTGAGACGCTCACCCTCATCCGAGAGCTTCTTGGGCTCCGAGAGCAGCTACTTATCCTCCATGTCCACAGCTCCCTCGCGAGATGGCTCTGACCAGCAGGCTGAGGTTAGCGGGGACAGTGGGGTGGGAGTGACAAACGGACTGTCCCTTCCCCAGCTTTGGGGGCAGCCATGCTCTGGGGCTCCTGGCTGAGAGCTGGTGCTGTTGGGGAGGGGTGTCTGCAGGCGCTGTGGCACCAAACCCCGTCTCTGTACCCAGGGCCCGGAGGAGCGCTGGCAGCCGGTGCCGGAGGGGGCACAGCCCAGCGGCGAGGCACCGCTTAACAGCACGGTGGGCCAGGACCCCTTTGAGAAGGCATACCTTCTCCTCCTGGGGCAGCTCAACGCCGCCAACGAGGAGCTTGCCCGGACCCGGGAGGAGCTGCGGAGGTCCAAGGCCCCCGTGGAGCTGGAGGAGAGGAAACCATTGGACTTCCTCAAGCGCAGGGTGAGCCCGTGGCCCACCGCCGTGAGCAGGGCCAGATCCAGGCGGGCAGGGCTGGCCTCACCCGGCTCTCTTCTCCCTGCAGAACATAGCTGAGATGCTGGGGCTGGGCAGGAGCCCGGAGAAGGCGGATGATGACTTGAAGCACGCGTATGATGCGGTGCAGGTTGCCAATAAGTAAGTGTGATCCAGGGAGAGAGTTCCCCAGCTGAGCCTGGTTTCCCCACAATGGGCTACTGGATCCATGCTGCTGGGAGGGTTTTTCCTGGTGTTTTATCCAGCCGTGGCTTGGGCCGCAGCTGCCCGGCCTCTGCAGCGCTGTGGTGCTGGGCAACTGCAGATCCGCTCTGAAGCACGTACCTCCTCATGCCTTGTGGGCACCGTAGGCTCAACTGAGCTGGGAGAGCGCGGGCAGCGTGCCCCTTGCTGCCCGGCCGGGTGTGGGGTAGCCCTGGCTCTTCCTCCCAATTCTCCAGCACACCCAGCTGCATCTTGGGGGGCTGGAGCATCCCACCTCGCTCGGAGCACAGGCACCGCATGAGCGGGCTGCGTGTTCTGGGTGCAGCAGGAGCCTCCTCAGAGCGCAGGGTTGGCGCAGCCTGTTCGTGGGCTGTGCCCTGTGTGCTCGAGGCTTGGTGCAGCCAGAGGGGAGATGCTCTGGCAGCAGAGCTGTGTCTGTGCTGCCCCGGGGTGCCCGGGCAGGGGTGAGTTCCCAGCTCGAGCTCCAGGGGAGAAATATTTCTTCAGCAGCCTCCCCAAGGGGTGGGGTGCGGCAGCTGAAGGAGGCTGGTGCCTCAGTTTCCCTGGGTGTCCGTGCGCAGGCTGCTGGCCAGTCAGCTGCGGGAGGAGAAGCAGCAGCATGAGGAGGAGGTAGAAGGGCTGCACCTCGACATCTGCTCGCTCAAGCAGCTGAGCCAGCAGCAGGCAGTTCTCATCCAGGACCTGCGGCGGCATCAGGGGCAGGAGGGGCTGCAGCACCACGTCCTGCGGCTCAAGGAAGAGAACTGGGTAAGGGGATGTGGGAGGGTGGGCAGGACTGGGCTCGGGGCTGGCTTCCCCCCCCCATCACCGTTGCCCTGTGGTGAGCAATGTGGGGGACCCTGCTGCATTCCCCCCACTCTGTTCCACTTGGTGGGTGCTTGTGGGGGTGTCCAGCTGGGTATACCCAGGGATGGTGGCTGAGCCCTACTGGGGCTGTCCCTGCCCAGGAGCTGGCCCAGAAGCTGGAGAAGCAGGAGAGGACCACACTAAAGCTCCAGAAGCAACTGAGAGCCTATGCAAAGCAGATCCAAGAGCTCACAGGCAAGTGCCGGCATGGGGCTGGCTGGAGGGTCACCAGCCTGGTGTGAGGCCGGAGCATTGCCCAGCTTCCATACAGGGAGCAGTCCTCCCCAGAGATGCTGGGAAGCATCTGCTTAGACTGAGCCAAAGGGACCTGATCTGGGTCCCACAGCCCAGGACGCAGCAGGATGTGACCTGTATTCCTCTTCCCCCAGTGAAGAGAGAGTCTGCAGGGCCAGCACAGGAGCTGGCAGCATGCGCTGCGGTCCTGTCCCGGTCCCAGGCCATGCTAGCATGGAGGATGGAGGATGAAGGGCGCATTATCAAGGCTGTCATCACAGGTAGGGTTTGGAGAGATGTGGACTGTGCTAGGATTTCTTGCCAACCTCTGTGTGAGCTCATCCTTTCAGAGTTGCTGGGGCGGCATCCTGCCTGGCTCAGGACCAGCTTTCCATAGCTGCTTGGATTCCAACTGTTCTGCTCTCCCCTGCAGATTACAAACCAGAGAGAAGCCCTGGGGCGCTCCCAGACCTTCCCGCCTACATCCTCTTCCTGTGCTTCCGGCACGCAGACCACTGCTGTGACGAGCTGCGGGCCCGCTCGCTCCTGGATGCAGCCATCGATGCAATCAAAAGGGTCATGAAGGTGCTGGGCTTGGGGGCATGCGTTGGGCTGAGGAGCAAGAGCTTTGCTGGCCAAGGCGGGGTTGGCACTGGGGCGGCAGCCTGGCCCTCAGGGCAGCATGTGCCTGACTGCGGTGTCCAGCCTGAACCTCCTCTGGGGTGAGGGGGGGGCTCCTGTAAGGAGGTCTGACAGGTTGCACCCCCACAGCCCTCCTCAGGCTGCAACTAACTATGGCTTGTAGAGCTACCATGGGGCACGAGGGCTTCCCCCGGTGTCCTGCTGACCCTGGTGCTTTCTGTTCCCCGCCGCAGAAGCACAGTGATGACTTTGATGTGGTGGCACTCTGGCTGGCCAACACCTGCCGGCTCCTGAACTGCCTGCACCAGTATGGCCGGGATGAGGTAGGATGGGGCTGTGGGGGCGTCTGCCACCTCACTGGGGAGGGCAAGAGCTTAGTGGGGCAGGGTTTGTCACCAACGGGGGCTGCAGCCCCTTGGCCCCGACCCAGGTAAGTAGGGATGTGCTGGGCTGATGGTGCTCCCAGCCGTGTCCCCGGTACAGCTGGCTCTGACCCAGTTCGTGCCCACAGAGCTACTGGCGGGCCAACACAACGTGGCAGAATGAGCATCGCCTGCAGAACGTGGACCCCCAGACCTCCTGCCGCAGCCTGGGTGCCCTGGCTGTCCAGCTCTACCAGCAGCTCATCCGCACGGCTGAGAAGCGCCTCAAACCCATGATTGGTACGGCCTGGGCTCGGGAGGCTTGTAGGGCACTTGGGCTACTGGTTCAGGGAGGGAGCGCAGTGCTCAGCTGTGTGAACTGCCTGCCCTGCTAGAGGCCCTACCCAGAGGGGCAAGGTAGGCTCTGAACTGGGGGCCCACTTCTAGGGGGGACCATCTCCTTGAGCACCCTGGTTTGAAGGAGATGGCTGGGGAGCTAAAGTGGGGTCAGCACCCCCGGGATCTTGGGATGCATCCATGGGGAGCTCTATTCCCCGTGACCTGCTCCACAGCCTGATGGAGTGGGGCCAGCCCCTGGGCTTGCCAGGACCAGCTATCCTGGAGATGTCACTGGTCCCTGCATCTCCAACTGGGACACAGAGCCAAGGAGCGCCCTGGCTGCTTGAGGCACACCGCAGGTTCTCTGACTTGTTACGATGGGCCTTTTCTACTCTTTAGTCGCTGCAATGCTGGAGAGTGAGCCCATACAGGGCTTGTCATCTTCCTGCCCTCCTGGCCACCGCTGGTCCTCGGCAGCCCCTGCCCACACCCTGCCTGAGCTGCTGCAGCTGCTGGGCTCCTTCCGTACAGCGCTGGACCACCATGGGCTGGCACCCAGTGTAGGGCACCAGGCCCTGCGCCAGCTCCTCTTCGTCGTCAGCGGCACCACCCTCAACTACCTCCTGCTGAGAAAGGACACGTGCTCCTGGAGCCGTGGCATGCAGCTCAGGTCAGTCCCTGTGCAGGACAGGTACTGGGGGAGCTGGGGCACGACCCGTGCTCCCCGTGACCCGCTCTCCCTGGCAGGTACAACATCAGCCAGCTGGAGCAGTGGCTGCGCGCAGAGGGGCTGCAGCAGAGTGGGGCCCGTGAGGTGCTGGAGCCCCTGGTCCAGGCTGCCCAGCTGCTGCAGGTGAAGAAGGTGACAGAGGAGGATGCTGCAGCTCTCTGCAGCCTGTGCACGGTGCTGTCACCCCAGCAGGTACTGGGGGGCTTGCAGCTTGCTCGCTGCTGGGCGCTGACTCTATCCTGGGGTTCCTTGGCCTCCCTGGGTACACCAGAGATGTGCTGGGGTGGGGGCCACACCATATCCCGCAGAGTCTGGGTGTGCCCAGCCCCTCTCTTCCCTGTTCCCCACTGCCTCCTCCAGGTCGTGAAGATACTCCGGGCTTACACGCCAGCTGTCGGGCTGGAGGAGCGCATCAGTCCCAGCTTCATCAGCAGTGTCGAGGTAAGCGGGACTTGGGGTCCAGTGCTGGGGGATGCTGCCCTGCATGGGCCCCCTCCCTGGGGCAGCCCTGGATACGAGCACTGTATCACCGCAGAAGCGGCTGCAGGACCGGTACGGAGGGAGACCCAGCCAGCTCCTGGTGGACACCAGCCACCTCTTCCCCGTGCACCTGCCCTTCATCGCCTCCCCCCTGCGCCTGGATGAGCTCTGCATCCCTGATGCCCTTGGGCTGGCCTTCCTCGTTCGCCTCTGAGCCCGGGTCTGCCCCCGAGCTGCTGCCGGTGCCCCATCAAGGGCGTGGGCAGGCCACGAAGGCTGGGGGTACAGCACTTCTGGTGCGTGCCCCTCTGGGAAGTTATTTATTGGCACTCCGGTGCCTTGTTTGTGGCACAGCCAGGGCCCGTGGTAGTCCTGTGCTGGGTGTTTTGGCCACTTTTTAATCCTTTGAAGGTAATAAAAGTCTTTGCAGATAATTGCAGAGCCTGAGGCTGTCTATGGGGGGTGTACTGAGTGGAGTGAGGAAGCTTGAGGACCGTCACTGGGGTGTTCTTGGGGCTTTTCATGAATTATGGAATAGTTTCAGGTGGAGAGGACCTTTAGAGATTCTAACCCTCTGCAAGGGGAAGGGACATCTCTCGTTAGATAATGTTCAAAGCCCCATCCAAACTGACTTTGGATACTTCCAATGAAGTTTTACAAGCTCTCTGGGTAGCCTTCTCAGAATCTAACCACCTCAGCTGTAAGATAGTTCAAGTCCAATCTAAATCTGTTATCTTTCAGTTTGCCCCAGAAAGGCAGCTGGACCCATGGAGGGCCCTGGGGCTCTTTGGAGGGTGGCAGGGTCCTGCACAGGCTTCAGCAAAGGGGTGTTGGTGGCCACCACGGAGCAGCAGCCAGCAGAGAAGCGGTGTTATGACTGAACATGGAGGTGACTGGGACAGGTCTCAGGCTGGCCACACCTTTGGGGGCTCAGTCCTTCCGCCTGGGAGCAGGGGCTGGATGTTCACTGCTTAGATGGAGGCTGGCTGGGGACCGGAGAGAGGCAGATGTTCTCTTTGTAGCCTTTGGGTAGCCACTATCACAACAATTACTGTGATTGGGTTTTGCAACAAACTGGTAAACCATCCCGCTAGTGAAATCCCAAACTGGTTGAGTGCTTGACCTAGCCAGCTATTACCCAAGCTGCTGACAACGCATTTCGAGTCAACGGCTGCCTTTCTAATTTTCCCAAGTCATTGATGGAGGACAGAAGCATTTTGTACACAAGCACAACATTCAGGTTGTGATAAATTTTAATGCCGCAAACATCTGCATTTTCTGGCTAACGCAGATATAATGCCACTCCCTTTTAAGAGTCACAGTACTGGTGGTCTGTAGCTGTTCATTGAGCAGTCCCACGGCATCTGCGGTGGAATTGGCAAGCGTGCCAGGCTGGTAGCCTAAGGCTAAGATGGCTTGCTGGTTATGGACCAGTGCAATCCTGAATCCAATTAGTCCTTCTAACCACCAACCAATCCGTTAGGGACTGTCTTGCTATCCTTGGCGTTGGTCTCAAGGAACTCAACCACGCTGTTGATGAGGAGTACCACCACTTCTGCAAGTGGGGTTACAGAATGTAATGTACAGGTCAGACCTGGTAGGGACAGATAGAGATGAGGACAAAGCACTCACTCTGAGCAGGCCCATGTAAGACTGAGGGGAGGTGGTAATGGGGGAGGTTTTATACAATTTAGTTTTGGTGGTAATTGGGGGACAAACATTTCCATCACCCTTATTACGATTCAGATGATGGGGCTGACTATAGCTCTTATTACTACAGGCATCCTTGTATTGGAGTTTTCTGAATGGGCTTAATTAGCCCTAATAGGGGAGCTTCATCTATACCACTACATCAGATTTCTTTTTGGTGTAACCAAAGTGGTGACACTGTAAGTGGGGGTGTCCTCTCATCACCTCCTACCCCACTGGGACCTTCCCTAGTTGATGCCCACGTACAATTAGAGGACAAAACCCGTCCTGTCCGTTACATGTAGATGGACAGTCATTTCCCAAGCTAGCTGGGTGTCAACACACCAAGTAGGGCTCAGGGTTTGGGTGGACTTTAAAGAACGGTGGTCTGTGCTCTGTTTGGAATAGTGTAAGTTACCCCTGAGCCTGCTCCAGTTGGTTTGAATAAGTAACAACATTTCTCATTCTATATTGAGCTGACGCCTAGTCTGTCCCAACGATATTCTAAATAAGTATAATTTTGTTGCTGTGAAGCTCTGACACCAACTATATCATAACTCATACTTGAGCTAAAACCAGTTCCATATAACCTCAGGGGCTGCTGATAGCCCAGGCAAAAAAAAAATAAAAATAATCTAAGGGTGGAAGAGGATTGCCAGTGACTTTTGGTCTAGGTATGCAAGCTGTAACTGAGGTTAGATTCATTAATTCTCCAAATCCCTTTATCAATAGTGCCGCTGTATTTCTGTCCAGATCAGAAGGGGCTGGTGGGCTCACTGAGGTGATTAAGTCCCATGATGGTGTGTGTTCTTGCCATTCCCCTTCCTGTAATAAAAGTACAGGAAGAACTGCAGGAAGAGGAGTAAGAATATGAAAAAGAACAGGAGGAGGAGGAACAGGTGGAGGAAGAACAGATGGGGGGAGGAAGAACAGGAGGAGGGACATCAAGAATTTTAAAAGGAGGATGAAGGGTACAAGGAAGAACATGAGGAGGAAAAGAAAGAAGGAAGAGACCTAAATCCTGTGCTTTTGTAGTCTCTATCCTCCTATTGCACCTCCTCCTCCTCGTACTGCTCATGTTTCCTTCTGTTGCCTCCTCTTTCCCCTTTCTTCTAGTTACCACTTTCTATTAATCCCTTTCCTTGTTGCCTCCTTGTCCTCCTTTTCTTCTCAAGCCACTACCAGCTTTCAGTTCTGGCCAGTTCTGTGTCCGTGCCCCTGGTGGTGGGTGTCCATTTTGGACCTGGGCTCTGGCTGGGCTGAGAGGGTGGGTTAGGTGGCAGAGCACCTGCAGAGGCCCAGCTTTGGTGAGGCTGCTAAAGGGATCCCAAGGGAAGGTGAGGGCCACCAATAACATTCATTCCTGGCTGCTTTGTGGCAGCCCTTGGTGCTGGGTGTCTGATTTGGACCTGGGCTCTGGTTTGGGTGATGGGATGGTGAGCGTTGGGTGCAGCATAGTGCAGAGCCTCCTCTCTGGGTCACTCCTGAGGGTGCCAGGCCCCCTTGAAACTTCCAGCAAGGCTCACTGAAGGCCTCAGGGCACTCCGGGTGGCAGCAGAGCACTGTCCAGGCCCTGGCAAAGCCTGGTGCTACCCCCAGTGCTCCCTGTAGGGCTCTGGGCTCCAACCAGGACCCAGCAAAGCCTGGCAAAAGCCACAGGACACTTTGAAGAGGAGCAGAGCCCTGCCTAGGCCATGGCAAAGCCCAGCAAAAGCCCCAGGGGTCTCTGTGGGGCATCAGGCCCCAAACAAAACCCAGCTGCGGTGGGTTGACCCAGGCTGGCTCCCAGGTCTCCACCAAGAGCAACCACTGCTCTGTCACTGCCCCTCTTCAACTGGGCAGGAGAAGAAAACACAACTAAAGGCTGGTGGGCCAAAATATGGATGGGGAGATCAATCAGCAGTTCCTGTCATGGGCAAAACAGGCTCAGCTTGGGGAAATTAGTTTAATTCATTGCCAATCAAATCAGAGTAGGGTAATGAGAAATAAAAGCAAATCTGAAACCACCTTCCCCCACCCCTCCCTGGGCTTGACTTCACTCCTGACTCATCTGCCTCCTTCCCTGAGCAGCGCAGGGTGACGGGGAACAGGGGCTGCGGTCAGTTCATCACACGTCATCTCTGCTGCTCCTTCCTTCTCACACCCTTCCTACTCCAGCACGGGGTTCCTCCCACCAAGACAGTCCTTCCTAAATCTCTCCAGCGTGGGCCCTTCCCTTGGGGTGCAGTCCTGCTCCAGCGTGGTCTTCCCACGTAACCACCACGGAGCCCTGCTGTCCTGGGGGTGGCTGAACCCCTGCCTGCCAGGGGCAGTGGGGAACGAATTCCCCGTGTGCTTCGCTTGTGCGCGCGGCTTTCGCTTCACTTTGTAAACTGTCTGTATCTCAGCCCACGAGTGTTCTCACTTTCACTCTTCCNTTCACTCTTCCGATGCTCCTCCCCATCGCGATGGGGGGCGCTGAGCGAGCGGCTGCGTGGGGCTCGGTTGGGGTCAAACCACAACCTGGTGTCACAGCTTCCTCAGGGCACATCCCCCTGCTCCAGCAGGAGGTCCTCCACAATCTGCAGGGTGGACCTGCACGGGCTGCAGTGGAATCTCTGCTCCCCATCACCCCTCCCTGGGCTGCAGGGGGACAGCCTGCCTCCCCAGGGGCTGCCCCACGGGCCGCAGGGGAATCTCTGCTCCGGCGCCTGGAGCATCTGCTGCCCCTCCTGCTGCACTGACCTGGGTGTCTGCAGAGCTGGTCCTCTCACATCTTCTCACTCCTCCCTCCTGCCTGCTGTTACACGGCAGTTTTTACCCTTTATTAAACATGTTGTCACAGAGGCTTTAGCACCATTGAAGACGGGCCCAGCTTTGGCCAGGGGTACATCTGTCTTAGGAGTTGGCTGGAACCGTCTCTGTCTGACGTGGGGAGGCAGCTTCTGGCACCTCCCAGAAGCCATCCCTGCAGCCCCCCCAGATACCAAAACCTTCCCACATAAACCCAATACACCAGTAAAAGCCCCGGGCCGCTCTGGTGGTGGGGTACTGACCAAGCATTACAGTAAGGGACAAAATATTAAAACCCCCCCCCTTTAAAACTGACCAGTCTGACCTAAAGGGATCCCCTGGCTCTCAGGAGTGAGACCCAGAGGTGTTTATGGGGCCTCCTGGGAGAAAGGGCATTTACAACAGGCCAGTCCGACCGGCTCCCCACACCCACCGCTCAGAAGCTACGGGATCATGGTGGAAGGGATTGCACCGACGGCCTGGATGGTGGGAGGCTGCTAGGTGGAATTGTCCTGCCTGCTCCTCCAGCCCAAGCATGGGGAAACTCCTGGAGGAACTCCCAGCCCCCAGGCCAGGGAGTTCCCGTGGCCCATTCCAAGTGGCTGAACCTTTTGGAATCAATATTAGCAAGAGCCTTTGTATACTGTTAACAGTAAACGATAGAAATTCTCTCTCTTTCCACGTGGGCACTGGAGCCCCAGCATTGACAATTAAAACTAGAGACAGTGCTGTATTAATCCAGAAAACCTTGGGAAAGGGTGTGTCCGTCAGGGATCACTGGGAAAAGACGAGAGCTCCCAGTAGCCAGGATAGGGTTAGAATCATAGAACATCCTGAGTTGGCAGGGACCCATAATCATCGAGTCCAACCCCTGGCCCCACGCAGGACCAGCCCGATCAGCGCAGATGACTGAGCGCGTCGGCCAGACGCCGCCTGAACTCAGCCCAGCTCCGTGAGCTTTAAAGGCTCCTTCCAACCCAAACCATTCTATGGTCCTCGGTGACTCCAGCAAAGCCCAGTGGCAGCCCTGGGGCTCTTTGGGGTGCCACCAGGCTTCACATGGGCCCCAGCAATGCCTGGCAAAGGCCCCAGAGAGCTCTGGAGAGCAGCAGGAGCCTCCCTGGACCCTGCCCAAGCTCAGTGAAAGCCCAGGGGCTCTCTACAGGCCAGCAGGGCTCTGCCTGGATGTCTGCAAAGCCTGACAAAGGACCTGGGCAACTCCAGAGAGAAGGTTTTGCACTGGCAAAGTCTGGTGAAAGCCCTGGGGCATGCTGGAGGGCTGCACAGCCTCTTGGGGGTTTTGCCAAAGCTCTTTAAAGGTCCCAGGGCTCTCTGGAGGGCAGCAGATCCCTGCGAGGCTCAGGGCAAAGCCTGGCGATGGCTCTGGGCTCTCTGGAGGGCAGCAGAGCACTGTCTGGGTCCCAGCAGGGGTGGGGGGGGTCTCTCGTGAGAGAAGCAGGTGCCTACCCAGGCTCCAGCAAAACCCCAACAAAAGCTCCAGGTCTCTCTGTAGAACATCAGGGCCCTGCATTCACCAAATCCAGTTGAGGGGCAAGAATGTTCCTGTGGAAGCAATCTGGACCTGGGTCAGAAGCCTTCCAGAAGCCCAGGTAGATGACATCCACAGCTCTGCCCTTGCCCAGCTGCCGCAGCCGCTGCCTTGTGGAGGGCCACGGGTTTGCCCTTGGTGAGGTTGTGCTGGCAGTCCCGTGCCGGGGAGTTTGCAGCACGGTGGTGTCACAGGTCTGTCCCGGTCCGTTTAACCCCTGTCCCAAAGCTCTTGGCTCTGCAGAGGGTGGGTGCACTGAAGAGCAGCCCTCGAGGGAGGCTGAGCGCAGGCTGCATTGGCGTGGGAGTGGGGATGGGGTGCCCCTGGGTGCCTGCCCTCCCCCCCCCTCCCCNACATTGAACAGAAACGAGAGAGGAAAGCTAAACCCTTTGGTCCCAGGCAAACCCTCTAGAAAAAGGACCACAGGGGCTAGTGGGGAGGGTGGTTTGGGATGGGGAGGGGGCTGAGAGAGGTATATTGAATTGTGGGGGTCGTCAGGCCTCTGTCTTCCCTGTAGGTAGGGCAAGCTGGCCAGCTGGGGTGGCCGTCCCCGACACCGCACACCCTGGCCTCCCGGGCACTCACACAAGACACGCACACCACTGATCACGCAGAGATGGTGGTTAATGGGAAATTGGGGGGGGGGGG
>VWZZ01002716.1:0-19252 GCA_013399095.1 Psophia crepitans
GTTAATATATTTGTAGAAACATTATCGAAAAAGGTGGAGCTACTTGAAATGACAGGAAGCTCAGAGAGAGTGACTGGAAGTACTCATTCAACTGTCTTCTCTGGTAAAAAGTTGGGTACATCAGATGAATCTATGTTTTAAGTTCAAAATGAATGAAAGGAAGTGACTTTAGAAACAACGTGTAGTTCATCTGTGAAACTTCCTGCTACAGGATGCTAGACCTTTACACAAATTCAAAAAGAAACCTGGTGAAATTCACTGATAAAAATCAGTCCAGGGCAGCTAACTTGGATCTGCCCCATGCCAGAGTCCAGGAGAGAGTGCTAGGAAAGAATCATGCTTGACTCATTCTTACACACATCTCTTGGCACCAGCTGCTGACCAGGATGCTTGGCCAGGGCCAGATCTTCAGTCTTAAGCTGACAAAACTGTAAAGCTGCTATGAGAAGCAAAGCACTACCATCCTAAACAACAGGATGAGGGTTTCAGATCTGCCAGAGCCCATTAGCAAGTTCCAAATGGTTCTCTCTGTTCTTACGTCCAATCTGAAGCTGAAGTTAAAATTATTTTAACTGGTGGATAAGCACAAGTTACAAGGACAACTCACTACAACTACAACAGACCTATATTTAGATAAGTATATAACTGTAATCTAACTACAGATTGTAACTTCCTTCCCCGACCTGTTAAATGTTGTCATTGCATTTACTCTTTGTGCATCAGCATGGCACCGTATCTTAGAGAAGGGGGTACAGAACATGAAGGAAGTAGAGCTAATAGCTGGAGGAAGAAGAGGTTTACAGGGTTAACTAACATCGGTTACACTGATGTCATTCTTTGCAGCATGTTTTCTAGTCCGTGTGCAAATCTATCTAATTACAGATTATAATTATAAAGCCTAGCATGCCGGATACTAGCACCTGTCAAAATCAAAGGTGGATATAATTAAAAACAATGTAATTGTAACCCTGCCAAGAATAAGCTCTACCACATTGTACTAAACAACTCGGGACAGAGCTGTTCCAGGGGATTCATCAATATCCTAACTAAGCTATGCCCATTTTACAAGGTTTGTAATTACTGCAATCAAGTAATTCACTCTTTCCTCTAAAGAAAAAAGAGCTCAATTCCATTTAACCTCAAAGTGCACAGGTTCCATGTCACATGTGTAATTTCTGGCTGTAGTCTGACCACAGATCAAACTGTCTTCCCCCGGGCTAAGCACTCCATTTCCACTAGAAGTTTCAAAGCATTGCACTTGGATAATTTCAGCTTGTGCCAGAGGAGGGATTAAAGCAGAAGGGGATGCTGAGAGCAGCTGAGGTCTTTAGTGGTTTCTCCATCTCTTTTATTTCCATTTTCAGGTGCCCTTTATGCTGCCTTGTGTGTTAGTGATGAATCAATCACAGCATATGTTATCATATCATGAGCAATTCTTCCTCTAGCGGAACAAAGAAGATTTCCTCTTCTCCCTCTCAGTTTCTACCTTCCAGAGGTGTGAGGGAGGACATTCAGGAAGATCTCATCAGCATGATGACAAATTAAATTCACTTACCAGACAGAAGAATCATAAACATGCACAGGCCAAATGATGAGATATTTTCCAAAGCTCCCTTGCAGACCCGTCAGTAAAATGCGTAGTTAGTTGCTCTCATCCGTAACGGTGCCCTGCAGTGTTTATTGTGCAATGAATCTGAAGGATCAGACTGCTGCATTAGGGTCCTTGTCAGGAAGGGAAAAATGTTTGCTTAGTTTTGCTTATTAAAATTCTTTCCTGTTGATACGGCTGTCATGGTTTCCAAGTAGCCTTCTGTCCCCCTCCCGTTGCCTGGTTCCAGGACAGCCATTAGAGGCAGCCCCCTCCAACGTCTTGGTCTCAGGAGCATTGCACATGCAGAACAAAGCTGTTGGTGACTAACCAAAATGTTTGCAGGAGCTATCATACAGCTTATGGCCCCATTAGTTAGGCTGCATACCAAGTATCACTGCAGGTTACATTGCTCTTACATCTCCTCTTTTGGACTGTGATGTAATCTGTTACCCATTGAGGCAGAGAGTCAGGCAGACAGGGCCTTGCGACAGGTTCCTCAGAAACCTCTTCCCAGTCTCTTGCTTCAAGGCTGGTCCTGCAGACCTGAAGAATACCAATGGCAGACATGTTTCCATAAGGTGGAAAGGGCTCCTTCTGTAGACGATGTTAATTAACATCTTATAATATCATCAGCACGGTAGGGTTGCAGGGAGGCAGAGTGAATTTAAAGCCAGTCAGAGCTTAGTACAGTGTTAGTAGTGATGAACTACTAATGACCAACTTTTTGTCCCCGTCTGCAGACCTCGGAAGGATTTCATTCTGTACCAGTCCAAAGGGACACAGTTTGCTTACTGTGTGTGACAAAGTTTGTGTGGGTTCAGAGCAAAGAAACAATTCATGTCTTAGAACAGCTGGACCCAAAGGATGTTCCTCTCCAGCCCCCCCCAAGTCTTTTCTGTCCTCACTGGGGTCAATTTCCTCAGCCAGAGCTTGTGACATGTCCAGCCATTCCTGCAGCAAGGCTTCTCTGTAATGTGAAAACAACCTTGCTGTCTTTCTGGAGATGGAATAAGAGGGTGCTGGCATGCCACATTGCAGAGCACTGCAGGTTTGGCCACGCTGCTCAGTCAAGGCTGACATCACTGAATTGCTCTCTGTGCCAAAAGCCATGTCAGGATTTCAGATGCTCCCAGACAAGGATCCATCTAGCAATAGCCAAAGAAGTGTGAAATACAGTGCTTCACTCAGAGCCAGCCCACACGATAAGACCCGTCTGTAAAATTCATGCTCTGCTCAAGGGAACTTGCATGCAGATGTGTGACAGAAATATCACTTCCCCATAACTTTTAAATTTAGTCTGTCGTAATGATGTTCTCTCTCTCTTCCCTCATCAGAGAGCTGTCAACAGCTCAAACACTTGTCCCCCATTAATCCTCACTGTGACCAATCTTTTTAGTAATTTCTCTGGTGGGTAAACAGGGCTCTGAACAAAAGCACTCAAAACTCTTCACCAGTACTTACCTAGTTTGCAAACTGAGTAAACAGTGGTTATTTGAGTCCCAAATCAGTCTGATGGTCAAAGGCCAAAAAGATTTGTCCTTCCCACCTCTGAGTTCCTTCCTCTGTCTCTTGTCCAGGCTGAAATGCAGACTGGCTCCAGAGGCAATGTGAGGATCCCATCCACTCCACTGCAAATTCCATGCAAGAACACAGAACACAAAGATTATTCAAGCCAGAGAAAAACATTTTGTCACTAATTCTACAAACAGTATGTTTTAATTCAAAGTCTAGCGTAACTTTTCATTAGAAAAACAGTATTTCCATTCATTTTCTAGAGCTTGGCAGTACATTAAAAATTATCTATTCTGATAGTCAATTTTTCCAAGGCATACGACAGTAACAAATCATAGAGAACTAAGAAAAAAAAAGATTAAAATACGTACTGGTACCTTTCCCTGTAAAAAATAATCTGCATTCCTTGGTCTCAATAGGCTAAAACGTTTAATTAAAAAAGAACACACTTATCAGACCACTTGCAGCAAACTCATTTTAGCATGAATTTCAAGGTAGAATCAGACTCTCCTGGGGCAAATGTAATTCACTTTCTTGACCTGACTTCTGGAAGCAGCCTGAGCAAAGCAAAGGTATAAAGGAGTTAAACTAAAGAAGGTAGCTGGGAAATGTGCAGTGACATTCTCTGCATTAATAAAGCAATGAGACAAGGACTTGCATTCTCAAAATAGGTAGCGACACGATGAGTTTGCAGGAAAATATATTAAACCGAGATTAATAAATTTTATTCTGCATCAAATTAACAGATATTTTAGTATATTGTGTAGAATTACACAGAACAGATACTTCCTGAGTATTTATTTTGTTGGTTTTTTTTTCTATGCACCCGAATTACATTACTGCAGTTTGGCTTAAAGGCTGCGGGCTGCAAAATGAAGTAATTGCATTTAAGTGAGGAGTAGAATCATCGATCGCTGCTGAAGCAGCCTCGCTAATGCCTTTCGGGCGATTTCGCCAGCCGGACGGGTTCTCGGCGTAAGCCGCAGGCAGAAGCCAGGCGAATGAAGCCCTCGGGAAGAGAACCGCCGGCGAACAGCGCCAGCAGGGTGCCCGCGGGCGGGGCTCGCTGGCTTCGGNGCGCGAGAGGCCGGCGGAGCCACCCGCCCCGCGGGAAGGTGCGGGGGGCAGCCCCGTTTGGTGTTGCCTTTCAACAGGCTCCCGCTTCCACTTCCTCGGTCGGAAGCGGGGGGTTCGGGGCCGTAAAATTCCAAGAAAGCATCGGGATTTCGTCAAAGGAGAACGTGAAGTGTGGAACGGCCGGGTTTCCCCGGAATGGTGCAAGGCAGCGCCCGCGCAGCAGCATCGCCAGGATCGAAGTGCCTCGTGCACTGAGCGTGCGCCGTCGGAGTAGCTTGTATGGGAGCGACAAGTTCCATCAGAGCCCCTGCGGTGCCGCTCACCATGTATCCCATTAAACGCACGACTCTCCCACAGCAGGTGCGAGGGTCCCCACGGGAACGGTAAGGGATGGATACGTAGCAAGGAAAAGTGAAGATTTTGAAAAAACTACAAGCTAAGGTAATAACCGAAAGCAAAATGAGTAACTTCCTCGTTTGGGTCACCTTTTTGCTTAAGGACAGATGTTTTCTTTAATAAAAAAGTGATCCAAAAGAGAAGGATCAGTTTCTGAAGACTCGGTGTGTCACTCAGACATGCTTGTATCATTCCCTTTGTCGTAACTTAAAAACACAGGTGCAGGCTGCCAGAAGAAATGCATGTCTACTGCTACAGCGCAGCTAGGAAATTCTCAGTCACAGTTAACATTGGCAGGTCACGAAATGCAGAAGAAACAGTGACACCGAACCTGTTTGAGTGTGAACTATCCGTTTCAGCTGCCTTGCTAAGAGAAATCTAGCACAAAGGTTTTGTTCAAATAACCCATAACAATACTGTAGCAGGTCTGAATGCATGAAATACCTAGAAACCAAGATCAGAAAAGATGCACATGCCTCTGACAGATCATAGAATCACAGAACAGTTTGAGTTGAAAGGGATTGTGCCAATCCATGTGCAGGACCTTGCACTTGGCCTTGTTGAACTTCATGCAGTTTCCATGGGCCCACCTCTCAAGCCTGTCAAGGCCCCTCTGGATGGTATCCCTTCCCTCCAGCATGTCGACTGCACCACACAGCTTGGTGTTGTCGACAAACTTGCTGAGGGTGCACTCAATCCCACTGTCCATGTCACTGACAAAGATGTTAAACAGTGCCGGTCCCAGTAACAACCCCTCAGGAAAGCCATTCATCACCAGTCTCCCCTTGGACATCAAGCTGTTGGCCACAACTCTCTGAGTATAACCGTCCAGCCAATTCCTTATCCACCACGTGGTCCATCCATCAAATCCATGTGTCTCCAGTTTAGAGACAAGGATGTCTTGCAGGACACTGTCACATGCTTTGCACAAGTCGAGGTAGATGACATCAGTCGCTCTTCCCTTATCCACCAGTGCTGTAACCCTGTTATAGAAGGCCACCAAATTTGTCAGGCACAATTTGCCCTTAGTAAAGCCATCTTGGCTGTCACCAGTCACCTCCTTACTTTCCATGTGCCTGAGCACAGTTTCTGGGAGGACCTGCCCCACCAAATTGATTAGGATTGATTTACCTGTCTACCTCTACACATTTGGAGAGCAATGCTAGCGATGCCAGTGCACATACAGTCAGAATCTCTAACGTCTCTTCTGTTACATGAGACGTTAGAGATTCTGACTGAGGCACGTTAAGTCTCCACAACCAGACCAGAGTCTGAAAACCACAGACAAGCTATGTCGAATTAAGAAGTTGCAAATCTGTAATGACAGAGGAGGAGATTTACTCAGCCTTCCACCAGCCTGCAGGTGCCCACTGGCCAGGCCCTGGAATTCTCTGCATGGTGACATTGGTTGCTGATGGCATCAAGCTGCTGGGCAACGGCACACTCAAGTCAAGGACCTATTTTCTTCTGAAAATCTAAAGCAGTCACATGTCACTCAAAAAACAGCATAGTTGTGTAAAAGACAGGGCAAAGGGAGGAAAGGGAAAAAGGACAATTCCTTCTGCAATTTTGCAACCTTTGGTTATTTCAAAAAAGTGCTGGTGCAACTGGCCTCAGGGTCACTAAGAAATACAGCAGATGACTCCACAGTTTAAAAGCTGTGCTGTGGCCAACATACTGGTGCCTTCCCTCCACACGGGGAGATCAAAGAGGCAGTGAACAGACATGACCATGGAGATGACTGGTGTTTAATCAGTTTGGGGCTCATCTCCGTGGCCCACGAAGAGAGAAGCTTTGAAATAAACATGTCTTGGGACTGAAGCAGAATCTACTCTCCCCTTTTAGGAGAAAAATATGGGATGTTCACGTGCTGTCTGTGTCATAGCTTCTGAAACAGGAAAAGCCTTTCAAATGCACTGTAGGAAGGAACCTTCTGAATTATCTGCTCTGGTACAGATTCTGAAGAGCAAGAAGTGGAAGGAACCAGTGATTCTTTCTTTCTGCCGTTACATGCCTTTTGCTAAAGCTTGAACAGAAGGGACACCCCCAGAGCATTCTGGTTTAGAGTTCATGTAGTGACACATAAAGGTAACTCGCAGCCTTGGCAGTTAGGACATATGCTCCATCCCAGTCCCATCAGATTATTCATCTGTTTACGAATTTGCCTTTAGCCAGGATGCACTGCAGACTTCACTTCTCATTGCTTTCAAACAGTGCCACTTCCTGGTTTAATCAAACCACTGCACTTCTTCAGCCACTGATTCTGAAGAAAAGCTGGGATGTGGGCTAGACATGTTGTCCTAGGCAGGAATCAGTCCAGGAATCCAGCTTGCTCTACCATAACGGACTGAAGTCCTGGGTCTGAAAGTGAGGGTGTTTGTACTAAGAGCAAGTCTGATATTCTCATTTCAAAGTTTGTTCATATCCTAAGGAAAGTTTCAATAACTGTTTTGGGAGTGCCTCAACCAGTCCCAAACCCTCCATTTACCCTTCCTGACTAAATCTACTTAACTGCCACCAAGCTACAGGGTGCTTCAAATGTCCCCAGCTAGGTCCCTGGGGCAGATGGGAGAATCTCTACTCATTACAAAGCTAATGTATTACAAGATCAGCCTCCTGAATTTTGCACCCTTCTACTATCTTCTCATCACTTCAGATACTCCTCCAGAGAGTTAAATAAAATTCACAGCTATGAAATATCCAGGAACTGCTGCTGGCTTCCCATAGCTGAGTGCATTGCCGACATGTAAATCGATGTTTCCTAGGATCAACAGTTCATCTACTTCAGATATTGGCTGTGAAAACTCAGTAGGACTAGTATCTGCAGTTCTTCAAAGTCTCTCTAAGGCAGGCAATTATCAGCTGCAGGCTTCTAAAAGAAGGACACTGTGATGGACATTGTGAAGGACATTGTGAAGGACAATGTGAAGGGACACTTTTTTTCTTATTACTTGTGTGCATTGCTTCTTAGGGTACTACAAATATTTGGAGAACATCATCTCTGTCTTTCTTCAAATGTAAGATAGATGGTGATAATGAAACTGCAGTGGATTGCTATTAAAATACCTCCCTGCAGAGATTTTTAGAAGCAGTTTATGTAACTTCCATGCAGCTTCCTCTAGTATTGTTTATAACTATCAGCCATCTGAGGTGCCCTTGAAATATTTCATTATATCAGCATGTAGCATTCTGCATACATTGCTGGTTCCCTCAGGCACAAAGCAGTTAAAAGACATCCTCCTGCAAAGAGTGCGTATTTTTCAGCTTTAGGTTATGTTCCAAAAAGCCCATGAAAGCATGGAAGGAGCTACAAAGTGAACCAGTGCTCCAGGACTAACCTGACTTAGACTCACAATCAGTTTCTATTGCAGAGTTGGAAAAGGTCAGCTTGACTTAACTACCTCCAGGCTCACTGCCATGTAGCAGGTCGTGAGAGCTCTGCTTGTTCTGTCCTCAGCCCCATTCATTCTGTCCAATACTGCAATCAGTGAACCAAGCCCACTGAAGTACCTTCATCTCCACAGGCTGAACCAAAGGACCGTGGCTGGATGAGGAAAGTATTACAAAATGGTAAGAATAATGCAAAGCTCACCAGGCTGAAGGGAAGACATCAAACATCACATTAAACTAAGCTCAGCTTTTGTTGCACTCCCTGGGCTAGGGTGTGTTCCACTGAACCCACAATTAGCTCAAGAAAATTGTTTTTTGAGAGTATTAGTAGTGACAGCCCAGGAATGGAAACCAGGAGGAGGTATAGCATAAAAACAGCCTTTAGTTTGAGTGCCCCATAAATGACAACCCTTCCTCCTGCCACACAGCACAGTCTACCCCTGACTGTGACTTCCAGGCTGCCTAAAAAGCCTGCCAGTTTGAAAAGCCATCAGGTAGCTTCTGTACTGCTGTTAGTGCACTCAAAGCTAGCAGGCAACTCAGCATGTACTTACTTTGCCAGCTACAATCCATTCTTTTTGCCCTAGAGAAACAGATTTCAACCTCAGCAAAGCTGAACACATGAGGAGAGGAATCTGTGCAAAGCATTTATCAAACCTCAGGATGATCATCTACAGAGGCTTTCCAGAAAGTATTGTTCTTCCTGCAGAGGTGAGCACCACTACCATATTACAGAGAATTAAGCTAGCACAGTATATGATGCTGGTGCTCTTGTACCNCCCGGAGTTTTCAAGTTTTCTTTCTTTTCCCAAGAATTAAAGCACAGTCTCCTGTTTCTATTTGGAGGAACACTACTGCTGGGCACTTGCAAGGTGCGAAGCTGAGGAGCACAGAAACCCTGATCTCAGAGACTTGCAAGTGAGGAGGAAGGTGTCAGAAAGCTAAGGCAGTCTCAGACAGCATCACTGGGGTTCAGTGATATGAACAGATATAAAAAAAAATATGATAGAGAAGCAATATGGGACAAACACAGACAAATGGCCAGTTGGCCCACCCATGCCCTCAGCTCTGCTTGAGCCATTTAGCTCAGATTGAGCCAGTCATGGTCCTCTGGTGAGGACCAATTTGGGATCTCACCATTGGAGTGCATGACTTTAGCCACAGGACAGACACCTCTGGCAGCAAGCCAACAGGCTTCCATCCATTTTGATTGGTATGCAACGTTTGGTTTTAGCTCCTCAGGAATCCGTAGATTAACTTTCTCTCTGCCTGTGACAGACTAGTCAGCATTAAAAATTCTTTCCCCCAAGCAATTCACCGTTATAGTTAAAACTTTTCCAAATAGCTGTGTAATGAGGCAAACAATGCTAATTTGCCCAAAGACATTGAAAACTTCCTTTTTTTCTTTTTTCTTTTTTTCTTTTTTTTTTCTTTTTTACTTTTTTTTTTCCCCTTAGAGAGAGAGTCATGGGATGAATCAGAAAGCTCTCACAATATGTCTCCATCTGTCTCACTGATGGGACATGTTGTTGCAGCTGAGCCCTACTAGGAAAACAAACACATGCACTAAATATCACTTTCACTGCCAGCAGTGTGAACTGCACCAGTACTGGTGGCATCTGCACTCCTACAGGATGCTTTTGTTTGTGAGGGTTTAACATGGCTCTAGTCAGTGGGGACAGATGTTACAGGAGAAGCAACACTGAAGGTTGTAAAAAGCATCAAGAAGTTTCACATATATGCAACTTTGGATTAAACTTGCTAAAACACAGCTCAGATCCAGGCACCTTGGCCAAACCACTGCTGTTTTTTCATGTGATGCAGCCCAGTAAAAGGATATTTTCCTCATGTCTCTCTCTACTGTGTTGTCTTTTCAGTGTTAATGTAATAATTTAATGGAAATTGTTCAATAAAGGTCTCTGGAGAGACCTGTGAACTTTAAATCCAAGAATCCTTGGTGTTGACTACCCTGCTCTCCTAGAGCAATTCACTATCTTTGTTGTAGTATAGACTAGTGTATAAGATGGAGGTGATAACGATCTTTTTAAGCTTGATTGAGTGTACACAAGCAGTATGGGTGCCACCACAACCAAAACTGAATAGGATAGAGAGTCTTTTTAGTGGCTGAGGAATTAGTCGTTGGCTTAAAGGATTGATAAAGGTGGGACTAATTTTATTGTGGCCTCCTTCTTGTACTGCGTGCTTGCTACCCTGTCTGCAAAGGGCCCTGCAGAGGATGGTAAACACTGCATTTTTGACAAAAAAAAAAAACAAAAAGGGGGAATTGTGGGAATTACAGGGAGTGTTGCGAGAGACCTTAAATGAGAGAGTAAGTGATAAAACAAGCATGCAGAAAAGCAGTCGCTAATGAGACAAAAATAGTTTGGAACACAGGTGTAGGACCGAAGATAGAAGATGTGTGTTTTGATTAACAGCACCAATTAGAAGCTTAGCCGGGACGCGTGAACAGTGAGTGTTAACCAATTCAGGAACAAGCTAGAGCGCGTGGACAGCTAACAAATCTATATAAGCACAAACTTGTAAGCAATAAAGGTCTTTGCTTTTGGGAGTCTTTGTTCCTTGGTTTTTGGTTTTACCCGCACCAGAGTCTGTGAGTCAATCCCTACAATTCACTTTCTAAAATTTTCCTTAAGACTGAAGTAAAATGGAGTTCTGTAGCTGATCAGAGCAGTCCTCTCCACATCCAGCATGGGCAGGTGGCTGAGCACGGAAGAAAACACCCCAGGTGAGGGTGAGGATAGGAAAAATGTGAAGTGAGGGCTTTCTGAAGAGGGGTTATCTCCAAAAATACATTTGGGCGTACGGAACCAGTGGTCCCTTAGTTCACAAACAGTTTGACTTTAGTTTATACAGGAACGAGAAAAGCCATTAGTACCCTAAACTTGAATGCCACAGAAGTGCACCACGGAAGGGAGTGGCAGGTAAACCGAGAAACATCGCCCCACATCAGACAGTTCACATCAGCTCTGAGCTCCTTTAAGCAGTTGTGTTCCAGTTCCCAATGTCCCCCATACATAGCCTTGTGATTATGAAGCATTATTCACAGTTCTCTCTCCAAGGCTTTTCTTGCACAAAGGACTGCATTTAGGTGACAGCAAATACATTTCTTTAAAGGGCCCCAGGACCTCAAAGCAGGCAGGTGCACTGCCAAAGTACTTCACTGGAAGTATTTAACGTAAGCATGCCCAGCAGAGCTTTGAAACTAATTCGCTTACCCCTCTATACAAATTAGGTGAGGGCTTTAAACAGAGTTTAATCAAAATGCCTTGGAAATTTCTTAATCTAGTTTCAAAACTAACAGAAAAATGGGGGTGGTGGTGTAGAAAAAGCAGCTACCTGATTTAAGGATTAGTGATAAAAACAATACTAAGGCTGAGGGAACTTGGTGGTACTTGAGCTGTGAGACAAAACACACGTCCCCATAGGGGCAGCAGCATATTTGTGACACAGCACCTGCCTGCCCAGCCCTCACTTCTCTGCATAGTTCATAAGTTTCAGGGTTGCAGGTGCAAGCCAAGACAATAGCGTATTCAAAATGACATCAGGCAGCAAGAAAAACAGGTGGCAGTGTGTTCCCAGCGCTCTGACAAATGGTCACAGCAAGGTAATTGGGCCAGCTGATGACGGAAATGAGCTCCACGTCCAGCTCTGGCCTGGCTCTCTGTGGGTACCTAGTTGATTCTCCCCAGATAGAAGCCAGGCAAGTGCTTTGTTCACTAAACACAAAATCTGTGTGACAGAAGGTTAATCCAATGTTAGCAGCTATCACCTCTGCAGAATACCACAAAGTCTGACTGCCATGCATTCATGCAACATTACAATTTATCATTTGACACCATCATTTGAGTGTTTTGGTCATCTCACAGCTGACCCACAAAGCCTTGAGCAAGATGGCATTCTCCAAGATAGGTCTAGTGGGACAAACAAGCAGTCTGTGGGGCCAGGAGATCCCATGGAACTTTTCCATGCCTGCACATCACCTGTGAGGCCTGCTATTACAGACCATCTCATACTCCACCAGCATGCTGCTGTGTCAGGAAGATGCCTGTTGTGTCATATGCCCATAGCCCAAGACTGGCATGACCCTGACACTTGCCACATGGGTTGGACCTCATGCCTCAGTATTTCCATGTCACTTCACCTAACACATAGTTGTCAGATTATGTGCTCTCAGCTTCAGCTCATCTGCACACCTACAAAGGAACACAGAAAGGCAGGGAGGGCAAACAGTACCCTCACGGGCTGCTCCCAGGGCCACCACAGGAGCCACCAGCCCACAAAAGACCCATGGCTGCAAGCCCAGAGCAGGGCTGTCCCAGGAGACCCATCTGCCCAATGTCCAGGTGTGATACCCGCCATGATGAGCCATTGGGAGCAGCTTTCCAGATCAGCTATATGAGGGGGTTTGCTGCTTAGAAGTGTGGAATACATAACAGCGGAAAGGCAGTTCTGGATTGCACTGGACTTATTATGGAATGTTTAAGGGAAGAAATAAAGGCAGGAAACGGGAGAGGCTTAGGTGATTTGAGGAGGAAAAAACATGGGAAAAAAGAGGGATAAGGGGATTAAAAAGGCTAGCGATCAGCGCCTGTCTTACTTCTAGGTAAATTCCATTCTAACCCCTTCCCAGGTGAGGGGCACTCAGTTCTGCGTGCAGGTGGGTCTGGGGGGCCGGAGTGCCAGCAACTGCAGTCAGACCACAGGTCGCAGGACCCAGGGTACCAGCAGCTGCACCTACTGGGCAGACTGGGGGTCTGAGTCCAGCTGCTGGAGGCATCCACCTTGTACCAATTAATTTTTTTCCTGTGAATGATTACCTGAGAAGTTTAGAGGCCCTGGAGGACAGACATACACAAGCACATTCAGCCTGCACATTTTGTTCCTGGTGCCAGTTCTGAGCTTTTGTTTCAATCTTTGGCTTCTAGATAGAAAAGCCTGTGTTTCTCAAACCTTTGCTATTCCTTTGATCCCTAAAGACCAATACCATCCATTTGTTCCTTGATTAGCAAATAAACTAAAATCCATGATTTCACCCACTTTCTGCTCTGTCAAGTATATACATCTCACTTGGTGCTGTCAGAGTACAACCTCTTCTGCTTGGAAATGAGCTCTGGGAATTGAGCACAGCTTTGTACACTGGACTGCACTGATCAATTTAGGGGCAGATTAAGAAAGATGAGGATAAACAGTGACTAACCCAAACACTGCATGACGAAGTTAAAGAACCACAGCTAAGGAGAGTTTTTCTCCAGTGTTGACAGAGGAAGCTGACAGTATTCAGCAAGCTTCACTGAGCCTGAAATCTGGTTGTGCTTCATGGAAGCAACACTGAAAACACTTTTCTGAGCAGAGTGCTGTTTAGCATCTGCTTCTTTTGCTACATAGCATGGATATCTTTTGCTGTTCTAAAGCAAGCTGCAAATGGATCACCAGCTGGCAAGGAACACAGTTTTGGAATAGAAACCCTCTGCACAGTAAGACACACAAAAAAAAAAGATGCATGAGCCTCAAGGAAAGCCAATAGCTCATACAGCTCAGCTTTCATGCCCAGTAAAAAGCCGGGCTTAAGCAAGGTGGAGGACAAACCCAAGAGGCTTCCTGAATTACAATTATTATGGAGAAAAAGATGTACTAGCATATAACCCAGCGTACATGTGACAAAATTAACTGTTAATAGTGTACATCAGATTATCCTCAGCCGCTGCCTACGCCATCCACTTCTCTGCAGATTTCGAGTCCCTTCAGTTAGATGGGAATTTCTAACTGCTTCTGTGGTGCAGTTCAGAGTACAGCTCCATCATGCCTTGGCCCAACTGCTTGCTCCCAGGGTGGAATTTTTTGTCAGCTGAGCAGTCCAACACTGACCTGTTAGCATTAACCATCATAGAATGGTTTGGGTTGGAAGGGACCTTAAAGATCACTTAGTTCCAAGCCCCTTGCCATGGGCAGGGACACCCTCCACTAGACCAGGTTACTCGAAGCCCAAGGCCCAAACCTGGCCTTGAACACTGCCAGGGAGGGGGCATCCACAGCTTCTCTGGGCAACCTGTCCCGGTGCCTCACCATCCTCACAGTGAAAAGGTTTTGTTCTGATATCTGATCTAAATCTACCACTGTTCAGTTTAAAATCATTCCTCCTCGTCCTGTGAATACAGGTCCTTGTAAACAGCCCCTCTCCAGCTTTCCTGTAGGCCCCCTTTAGGTACTGGAAGGCTGCAATTAGGTCTCCCCGGAGCCTTCTCTTCTCCAGGCTGAACAAGCCGAACTCCCACAGCCTGTCCTGGTAGGACAGGTGCTCCAGCCCTCTGATCAGCTTTGTGGCCTTCCTCTGGACTCACTCTAACAGCTCCACATTCTTCTTACACTGGTGGCCCCAGAGCTGAACACAGTACTCCAGGTGGGGTCTCACCAGAGCAAAGTAGATCCCTGAATGAACCAGACAAAAAAAAAATTGGAAAAGAGCTGCCATTGTGTAATACAAGATTCCCTAAAACAAAACAGAAGGAGATAAGAGAAGTTTTAAAATGAGCAGAGCCATTTCTGGAGTCCAAGACTAAGAAGAGTTACAAAAGGTGGAAGGAGCAAGAACCCTGAACATGGTATAATCTTATGAGCTCTTTGAATGCAGGAGCTGAATGTGCTTTCATGCTAAAACCTGGCAGGCCTGTGCTCCCAAGAGTCCCATGAGTTCCTGCCAGCAGATGGGTGGGATCTAGCTGACAGTGGCTCTGGATCAGTGCTTAGTTTAGAACAGTTGCACAGATCTGCCACCTCAGAGTTTCTGATCTGACTCCTCACAGCCACTTGACTCAATACTGGACTTCTTGCACTAGCCCCTTCATTAGGGCAGTTGGGCGACTAGGGCGTTTGCAGTGACGCATGCTCAGCACCTAGAAACACACAAGGGAAAGGCTTGCAACACAAAAATCCAGAGCATTGAATTAACTCCCTGTGTGCTGCAAAAGACATTTCCCTTCTAGCTTCTCTCTTCCATTGCACCCTTTTCCAATTAGTTAATCACTTTACACACATACAACACATAGTCATCCCAAGTGCCCACTGTGAACCAGGTGCTTTTTATGTTACCCAAGCGCAGCCTTCAATGTTTCCCAGTCAGTTCACCTTTCCTGATAGCCTTCAGGATCTCCTGTAGCATTATGGGTTTTTTCCTTTGATAGGTAACAAACAGAATTCAAATTAAGTCTCTTATTAGTTACATAACAATGTCTGCCCTTTCAGATCGACAACCATAATAATGACATCTTGTATTTTCCAGGCATGTAGTGTGTTAGTCTAGACACAGTTCCTACCTCTTCCCATGAACTGTGGATAACAATTCATTAGTAATAAAACCAGCCTCTGCTTCCAATTCCAATCACAAAACCAGACAACTGCGTGATATTTGTACTGTCATCAGTACCTATGTATGCAATTTGTACAAACATAACCGATAGTGACTAGCTTTCCTGCACCTCACTGGCTCTTCTTCCTAAATACCCCATCGCTTGTAAGAGGCAGTGGCATGGGCCATGCTCTGTCCCACAGCTGCTTGGAATCCCAAAGGGCATTTTCATTCAACATTTGTTTAGCAGCAAGATGCTTCTTCCCCTCTGCCCTCAGGGAAAGTAAGTGGGGCTGCTGCTTGGCTGCAAAAGCCTGCAGGTTGCACCCCAGTGTGATCAGGGAGCTCTTTGCTTGAAGCAAAGGCACACACTGGGATGCAGGAGCAGGGAGGTGATCGTCCCCCTGTACTCAGCCCTGGTGAGGCCGCACCTCGAGTGCTGTGTCCAGTTTTGGGCCCCTCATCACAAGAAAGACATCGAGGCCCTGGAGCGTGTCCAGAGAAGGGCAACGAAGCTGGTGAAGGGTCTTATGAGGAGCGGCTGAGGGAACTGGGACTATTTAGTCTGGAGAAGTGGAGGCTCAGGGGAGATCTTATTGCCCTCTGCAACTACCTGAAAGGAAGTTGTGGCGAGCTGGGGGTCGGCCTCTTCTTGCAGATAACTAGTGGACAAGGACAAGGGGGAATGGCTGCAAGTTGTGCCAGGGGAGGTTCAGGTTGGAGATGAGGAGAAATTTCTTCTCGGAAAGGGTGGTCAGGCATTGGANACCCTGCTCTCACCAGGCGCTGCGTGACAGCTGGCACCTGTGCTAAGAAGGTCTCTGGTTTCTCTAGAAGCAGATTAAACTGTACCTTGGCAATTAAAATTCATGGGAACACGCTGATGCTCTGGCCAGGAAAGACAGATGCACCTCAAGGACCAGCCACGCACCAGGTGACCTCTGTGCTGTGCCAGAAACACGGGGCTGTGCTTAAGGTGCCTCTGCACCTCCCCCCCCCCCCCCCAGCCCCGCAGGGCTGGGCTTCCCTGTCGCAGCAGGGCACTAGCGCTCCCTGTGCTGAGAGCCACTGCGCCCAGCACCTCCGGCTGCTTGTGCAAAGCACAAAGCTGAATTGTCATCTGCACCACTTAGCTATGCTTCACACACAAGTTCTCCCATTTCCCTGTTTTTGTTTCCAAGCATGCCCAGGTGAATGTCTGGCTTATGCAACTCCGATTTATCTTAACCATGGCACTGTTAAACACTGAGCAGTCAAACTCCGCTTTTCCAGCAGCTGCTGCTGCTTCCTTGACTTTGCCATTTTTCCTAGCACGAGAAAGTTTAAAAGAGGCTGCCCTGCTCCCAGCTACAGGTCCAATATGTGCTCAAGTTCTGTGGTAAGCCAGGAACACATAGCAAGCTTTGCGAATGGATGCAACCTGTTTTCCTGAACACAGAAAGACTTTGTTCACAGCTGTGACGGCTTTCAGACCACACCACTTCCAGGCCAAAGCACAGCTCTTACTGCTCCAAAGACAATACAGAGGGCATACCAGCCAGAGATGTCCACCTATAGTCACCAACTGTAAGAAAGATCAAGCACATGTGCAGAACATGCTGCAGGACCCATATTCACCTAGTCTGTTAGCCTCGTTAGTAATTTCAGCTTTATTCAACCAGATAACTAGTTCCTCTACCTCTCACCCTGTTTCCTCCCTTCCCCTCTTCTTATTTCATGGTCTTATAACCATGACAGATCTCCAGCCAGGCCTGCTTTGCAGCCAGTCACCTCTCACACGCTCTCTCTCCAAGGCCATCCTGTGAATCGTAACCACCAAGGGACCAGATCTGTATTTGCGAAACTACATCACCATGTCCAGTGGAGGAGCACTGGATTAGCTTGGACAGCTTGCTTCAGCTCAAAGCAGCACCAACAGCTCTGGCACACATACGGTTAGGTCTGGCAGAGGAGCCTGCTGGTCTCAACCTCTAACTCTACCACTCTTTTGACAAAGAGGAGGAAAAATTCAGGTATGGTTGGCATCTTGGCTCCTTCCAAGCCTCACCAGGATGCACAGGTCAGATATTCAAGCTTGTGACGTGCTTGTGTGTACACCTAAAGCTGGACTTGTCTTCTCCCAGGAGCAGGAAGCTGCTTTGTGGAGCAAATAGCATTAGAATTCTCTCCTTTGCCCCTCCTCTAGGTGAAGCGAGCAGAGCAGCAGGAAAGTCAGGCATAGGACCAGTTACAGCTCACTTAGAGCTTCCTGCACAAGAAGGCCCCGAAGGTGAGAGCCCAGTGCCAGGGAAGACCCTGCAGAAGCAGGAAGCAGGTCATGGCCTTCTGTCTCCCTAGCTATAGCTTGGGTCCAGGGTACTGCCAAGGTGATGAGCTGAAGCTCAGCCGGTGCCTCAGCTGGCACCAGGAGGTGGAGGTGTAGGTTGAACCAGAACAGAAGGAGTTTTCCCTACAGTTGTAGTGATTCTTTTTTACACTTAGAGCCTGGACAAGCAGCTGCCTGAGGAAAAGAGCAGAAGGGCACATTGCTGTCACACGCCACAGTGACGGAGAAGACTCCCATCCCAAGACCCCCAACTCAAATTGGCTGCTTATTGTACAAAGTAGAATTTTCCAATTTACAAGGACAGAATTAAGTTTGGGTTAGTGCTTAGATACTGTTTAATTTCGGGTTAAATGCACTACCTTGCTTTGCTAATAACTCTAACATTGAAGAAAAGCTGAAGGACTGATAAAAAACATGCTTTGCTAAAAAATATCCTTGAAGAGAGCTGAAAAACTGATAAAAAGGGAACATCCTGCCTCAGAAGGCTTAGAGAGCTGGGTGATTGCCAGAGAGGCCTGAAGTCAACAAAAACTGGCAGTAACTAGGGGGAAGGTAAAGGCAGTGGGGGAAGCTCACCACCACCCACCCAGTTAAAGGATTGTACAAATTACTCCCACACACCCTCAAGGAGCAGGAGTGCTAATTTAAATATGTTTGACCAATAGTCGATAATGTCGCAATTACTACCTAATTAGTGTAACTAATTAGTTTTTCTGATCCTGCAGCAAGATAAATATATTGTAGATGCTGTGTGTAGTGTGCTAGCTTTTTGGAATTACCAGCTAGCACCCAACTCTGCACAGAGGTGAAATAAGTAAACTATCTCTGTTCTGTGCATGTATTGGTGTACTGCACACTGCGTAAACGATCCCACATTTTGGCACAGCACGTATAAGAGTTTCTTATGTGCTGTCACATTCAAGAAGCCCAAAAAAGACGCATGAATTCACCTGGCAATGTGAAGCAGAAATCACAGAAACGTAGAATCTCCCAAGCTGGAAGGGACCCCTAAGGCCCATCAGTCCAACTCCTGGCCCCACACAGGACCAGCCCAATCAGAGCAGATGACTGAGAGCATTGTCCAGATGCTTCTTGAACTCAGCCAAGCTCGGAGCAGTGACCACCTCCTCAGGGAGCCTGTTCCAGGGCCCCATCACCCTCTGGGTGAAGAACCTTCTCCTGATCTCCAGCCTAACCCTCCCCTGTCACAGCTCCATGCTGTTTCGTCGGGTTCTGTCGCTGGTCATCAGAGGGAGGGGATCAGTGCCTGCCCCTTTGCTCCCCCTCATCAGGAAGCTGTAGGCCACCATGAGGTCTGTCCTTAGTCTCCACCAGGCTGAACAAACCAAAGGACCTCAGCCTCTCCTCATATGTCTTCCCCTCTAGACCCTTCATCATCTTTGTTGCCCTCCTTCAGACACTCTCCAGTAGTTGTATGTCCTTTTTGTGCTGTGACACCCAAACCTGCACCCAGTACTTGAGGTGAGGCTGCCCCAATGCAGTGTAGAGTGAGACAATCATGTCCCTGGCCCGGCTGGCAATGCTGTGCTTGATCGCTGTGAGGATACGCCCCCACCTTCCTGGCAGCCTGGGAGCA
>VWZZ01002717.1:0-38524 GCA_013399095.1 Psophia crepitans
TGTGCTCCAGCCCCTTCAGCAGCCTCGTTGTCCTTCACTGGATATGTTCCAGCACCTCAATGTCCGTCTTTCAGTGAGGGGCCCGAAACTGGACACAGGACTAGAGGTGCAGCCTCATCAGAGCCAAGTACAGGGGGACGATCACTTCCTTACTCCTGCGGGCCACACTATTCCTGGTACAAGCCAGGATGCCATTGGCCTTCTTGGCCACCCGGGCTCACTGCTGGGTCATATTCAGCTGGCTGCCGGTCAACATCCCCAGGTCCTTTTCCCCCGAACAGCTTTCCAGCCACTCTGCCCCAAACCTGTAGCGTTGCCTGGGGTTGTTGTGACCGAAGTGCAGGACCCAGCACTGACCCTTGCCTGAACCCCATACAATTGGCCTCGGCCCATTGATCCAGCCTGTCCAGAATCCTCTGCAGAGCCATCCTACCCTCAAGGAGATCAACACCCCCGCGCAGCTTGGTGTCATCTGCAAACTTACTGAGGGTGCACTCAATCCCCCCATTCAGATCATTGATAAAGACATTAAAGAGAACTGGCCCCAGTACTGAGCCCTGGGGAACACCACTTATGACCAGCCACCAACTGGATTTAACTCCATTCACCACAACTCTTTGGGCCCAGACATACAGCCAGTTTTTTAACCAGCAAAGTGTATGCCTGTCCAAGCCTTGCACAGCCAGTTTCTCCAGGAGAATGCTGTGGGAAAAGGTGTCAAAGGCTTTACTAAAGTCCAGGTAGACACCATCCACAGCCTTTCCCTCATCCACTAAGTGGGTCACTTTGTCATAGAAGGAGATCAGGTTGGTCAAGCAGGACCTGACTTTCATAAACCCATGCTGACTGAGCCTGATCACCTGGTTATCCTGTACATCTTGCATGACAGGACTCTAGATCACCTGCTCCATAGCCTTTCCTGGCACCGAGGTCAGTCTGACAGGCCTGTAGTTTCCCAGATCCTTCTTCCAGCCCTTCTTGTGGGTGGGCAACACGCTGGCTAACCTCCAGCCAACTGGGACCTCCCTGGTTAGCCAGGATGGCTGATAAATGATGGAAAGTGCTTGATGAGCACTTCTGCCAGCTCCCTCTACTCTTGGGTGGATCCCACCTGGCCCCATAGACTTGTGTGTATCTAAGTGGTGTAGCAGATCATAAAGCATTTCCCCTTGGATTATGGGTGCTTCATTTTGCTCCCCATCCCTGTTTTCCAGCTCAGGGGGCTGGGTACCCAGAGAACAACTGGTCTTACTGCTTAGGACTGAGGCAAAGAAGGTGTTGAGTACGTCAGTCTTTTCCTCATCCTTTGTCACTGTTTCCCCCCACATCCAATAAAGGATGGAGATTCTCCTTAGTCCTCCTTTTGTTGCTAATGCATTTATAGAAACATTTTTTATTGTCCTTTATGGCAATAGCCAGATTAAGTTCTAGCTGGTTTTGGAACTTCTAATTTTCTCCTTGCGTAGTCTAACAACATCTTTGTAGTCCTCCTGAGTTCCTGCCCCTTCTTCCAAAGGCCACAAACTCTCCTTTTTTTTCTCAAGCTCTCTGTTCAGCCTGGCCAGTCTTCTTCCCCTCCAGCCCATCTTTCGGCAAATGGGGATGGCCTGCTCCTGTGCTTTTAAGGTTTCCTTATTTACAAATATCCAGCCTCCCTGGACTCCTTTGCCCTTCAGGACTGCCTTCCAAGGGACTCTGTCAATCAGGCTCCTCAATAGGTCAAAGTCTGCCCTCCAGAAGTCCAAGGTAGCAGTTCTGCTGACCTCCCTCCCTACTTCTCCAAGAATGATCACTATGCCCAAGACAGCCTCCAACCATCACATCACCCACAAGTCCTTCTTTCTTCAAGACAACAGGTCCAACAGGGCACCTTACTTAGTTGGCTCACTCACCAACTGTGTCAGGAAATTCTCTTCCACACTCCAGGAACCTCCTAGGCTGTTTCCTCTCTGCTGTATCGTATTTCCAGCAGACATGTGGTAAGTTGAAATTCCCCGTGAGAACAAGGGCTAGCGATTGTAAGACTTCTCCCAGCTGATTATAGAATATTTCTTCTGCTTGATCATCCTAGTTGGGTGGTCTATAACAGACTCCCACCATAATATTTGCCTTATTGGCCTTTTCCCTGCTTCTTACCAATGAATACTCAACCGTATCATCACCAACATTAAGCTCTAAATAATCAAAACACTCCTTAACATACAGGGCCACCCCACAACTTTTCCTTCCTTGCCTATCTCTTCTGAAGAGATTTTAGCCATCCATTGCAGCAGGCCAGTTATGTGAGTCATCCCACCATCTTTCCATGACTGCAACTACGCCATAGTTTCCCTGCTGCACAATGTCATAGTTCCCTGCTGCACAACGGCTTCTGGCTCCTCCTCTTTGTTGCCCATGCTGCGCGCATTGGTGTAGATGCCCTTCAGTTGGGCTACTGATCCTATCACCTTTTTGAGGGAAGACAATCTGATTCCTACCTGACCTTCCATGGTTTCTAAGCTATCCATAACCCCTGTGTCTTTGCTGTCGCACGGCTCTCCACCTCCTACCTTCAAATGTTATGAGTGCTCCAGATAACATAGGAACCTTTCTCTGCACCTGCTGCTCCCACATGCAGTCTGAAGGAGACCGCTTGGGAAACATTCATGATCACATTTTGGATGCCCACAGAATATACTGCAGACAGTATCTTCTTCATGATAGAAATGCAAGTCAGTCCATACCCCATGGACAGAGCAAAGGAGAGGGACACATTTTTGGGCTCTCCAAGTCTGAACTTGCTGGAGAGGAACTTGTTTTCAGGCATCTCTGTGTGAGACCCGGTTGCTCACAGCAGAGCCTGGGCATTGCCTCTAGCTACACCAGAAGAACAAATGGTTGAATGATTGCCAGCTCAGGTCAGACTAGTATTTCCAGGAATTTTAAGCTGTGGACCATTTACCATATACGAGGCTACAGAATTTTCACCTTCCTTGTTCTGAGAGCAACATTAACTCTCCTGGTATTGCTTCGCTCTGTTTTTTGATAGTCATTTTGCCTGAAACCTGTTTTATCCTTGTTCTTGTCACTGGCCTCTATTAGATTTCAGAGATTTGATGAGATTTTACTGGGAAATATAGTTCTGTTAGAAGACCATGCTGCCAGCTGATTTTCCCTAAAGAATTTTTGGGGTCTCCCCCTACACACGTGCACGTGTGATCTCAGTTATCCGCATGTAAAGCATCTTCTGAAGGCTCTTCGTTTACTCACAATCCTCTATCTGTTTTCTTAATTGGTTGAATCAGTGTTCACATTTGTGGAGACTGAAATATTTTTACCATTTTTGTTTCCACTTCTGAAGAGAATTTGGAAGTTACTTCCAAATGTTCACGCTATAAGCTGTTGTTATACACCCATCTTAAGATATATCCTGTTTTAGACATTGTAGTTTATAACCTTTCTGGAAGCTTAAACTTCAATATATTTGCTGACCAAAATGCATTTCTTCCTGATTATAAAATACATATTGTTTTATGATACTAGGATTACTCACATCTGTAGGGCTCTAAGCAACTTAGCAAGATTACAGGAGGAATCAGATTTTTATTTGCACAAGAAATATACCCAGGGCTTTAACAGTTAATGCTAACAACATTAGCAGGGGAGATGTTAAATGTCATGCCTTATAACAATCTAGCTTTCAGAGATTAGAATAATACCAAATGTGTGGGCCATATGATCTGCCTACTGCGTAGTTCATAATGCTTACATTTGAATCACCTCATACCACCAACTGCAGGAGACTGACAATAGATCTGATCCCCGCTTCCAGCATTTGTTAGGATCCAACTACTTCTTTAGAGAAAGTAGTACGTCCAAAACCACAGAATCAGTGCAAGCAACTTCTGGTCTTGTTGCACTTTGCCCCCTATTCTGCATTACAGTCCACTTAGATGGACGTCTGCTGACACAAATGGGCCAGAGGAAAAAAAACAAGTCAGATTGAGGTAGGGTCTGTGTATGACACTGTTTCTGCCTGTAAGCTTATTTTGCAAGGATACCTTTGGTTAATATGGCCTATGGTAGCAAAGAGAGTTGATTTCTGATTTGGGAGGAGACCTTTGAGTTGCCAATTGATGTAAAGAAAATGTTATAGGCAGTTACTTAACTTCTGTTGACCTTGGTTTTAACACAGAGGAAAACATATGGTTATGATCAGCCAGAAATTACACAGCCTGAACTCAGATTTTTCTTTGATGTTCCTTTGATCGTATGCTTACTAGGAAAAATGAACTCACTTGTATTTAGGGTTTGGCTGCAGAACAATGAAACACACACAAGGAACTAGAGGTGGGCAACATACTGCATTTATTTCGATTAATAAGCAATTCAATTCAGATAAATATATATAGATACATACACAGTTGTAAATAGAAATAAATACATGTAATTTGAAAGACTGTGGACACAAAAAATGATGATATCTACTATTTTTGAAAGCCGAGGTTCTAGTCTGTCTTGGTTCACAGTCAGTGTTACATTTAGATAGCATAGCAGTGGGTACTTTCCTTAGCTGTACACCCTGTCCTTCCCACATCAGGATGCAACCCACCAAGATGTAAATCCACTTCTGAACAATCCAACTTCATAACGTGAAGTAAAGCCATAATTTCTCTATCCTAGCTAAAGCTACTGTTAAATGGGGGTTCTCGCCCTGAGATCAGCAGTGAGCTCAGTAGTGGCTAACTGCATTTTTTTTGCTGTTATAGTTCTTGTTCTGTGGGACACGGAAAGGAAAAATAACTCAGTAATAACAGGACATTTTTCCTGGTGTGGAAGGTGAGGTAAATGAAAAGCCATGGTTCAGAGAACATGACCGGTCATGTCTAGAACCCAAAATATCAAAACAAAACATGACATATTCACAGATACAGAACCTCAGTAAATCCCAAGCCCTTGTCCTTTTCCAGCTGCAGCTTGCACAGCTGTGGACTCCAGTGCAAAGCACTGCTCAGCATCACCAAGTAAGAACAACAAAACAGAGGGATAAGTTACTTACGTTGGAAGTTATTTTTTTGGGATAAACCTAGTTTTCCAAGGTAAATCTTGTTTTTTCAAGTGAGTAGTTAGGATGAGTCCATAACATCCTAGATTAGGATTATAGGGCATGTAGCTCAGGCCTTTTAACGTTTCTCTTAGGGGAAGAGAAAGGTGTCCTTCTAAATGAAGCACATACTAGTTCAAACCAGTCCAAGGAATCAACTGTGCCTCTTAGACACCTTCACTGGTCTATCTCAAGTCAACTTTATTTTTCTTTTTAAATGGCTGGACTAAGATTTCACACTGAAAATTAGGTTGTATTTGCTGATGTCTGGTAGTGGCCAAATGTACAGTGTAGCAGAGGAACTCAAAATTAAGCTCATGTGATAATAAGATTAAAAGTAATGCCAGGAGCATTGCCTAATATATCTTTCAGACTTCACTGCAGAGAATGTCAGGAAGAAATTATAGGGCCATTCCAGCAGTATTTAAATTAAGCATACCTCGATCGTTTATATCTACATCTTCTGCTATAGGCAAACAGGCATAAGATATTCATGCTCTGGTAGCATATCTTTTAGGGACCTTTGGCACCTCACCTGACAAAAATCAATCAGTGGTGACAAACTGAAACCAAAGACACTAAGAAAACAAATATATGATACAACTCATTCTTCCTGGATTCTCTGAAAGCTGCTGTAACGTTGTTGTGGTTTTACCCCAGCCAGCAACTAAGCACTGCTCACTCACACACACACCCTGCTGCAGGTGGGATGGGGGAGAGAATTGGAAGAGTGAAAAGTGAGAAAACTCACAGTGTGAGATAAAGGCAGTTCAGTAGGTAAAGCAAAAGCCACACACACAAGCAAAGCAAGACAAGGAATTCATTCACCACTTCCTATGGGCAGGCAGATGTTCAGCCATCCTCAGGAAAGCAGGGCTCCATCATGTGTAACACTGACTTGAGAAGGCAAATGCCATCACTCCAAATGCAGCTGCCTCCTTTCTCCCTCTTCCCACAGCCCCTCATATTGCGAGCATGATGTCATATAGTATGGAATATCCCTTTGGTCAGCTGGGGTCAGGTGTCCCAGCTCTGTCCCCTCCCAGCTTCTTGCAGAACTCCAGCCATCCTGCTGATGGGGTGTTTTGAGAAGTAGAAAAGGCCTTGGCTGTGTAAGCACTGCTCAGCAGTAACAAAAACATCTCTATACAACACAAACATATCTATTATTATCAACACTGGTTTTAGCACAAATCCAAAACACAGCCCCATACTGGCTACTATGAAGAAAATGAACTCTCTCTCAGCTGAAACCAGGACAAACATTCATCATAAATTATTTTGCAAAGTCTTGAGATTTAGAAGCAGCAGTGATGGCCACACTGCACCACACCTCCTGCACCATCACATGGTTGGAATCATGCACCACACATGGAGGCACTCAGTCAAGAGGGGAAGGAGACAACTACTCCCTTATCTGCCCTTCTCCCAACACTGAACAGAAAAGCAAATGTAGCACTGTCTCAGCATTCATAAAAGGAAGAAGATCTTACTAATTACAATGCTTTACATTTAGCTTCTAACTCTGGCAAAAACAATCGAAAAAATCTTAAGAAATAGTCACTTCATTTGCAGAGAATAATGCAATGATGAGCAATAAGAGACAGGATTTATAAAGAATAGATCTTGCCTGACAAAGGTAACACTTTTTTATGGAATTACTGAATTAATGGATGAATGGAACAGAATAAATGTAATACTCTTGGATTTCAGCCATATTTTTTGAACAATTGGTCTGATCATCCTCTCCCTCAAAGCCAAGCAGCTACACTCATATAAAACCGGAGAGCATGAGAATAGAAGGTTGCTTCCCACGTTTCACAAAAGCATCCTTAAAAAGCTCAACTGAATACGCTTGTGCAAAAAAACAAACCCCAAAAATCTCATTCGGTCTGAAGTTTGGAATGAAAGACCAAAATAAGGCTAATAAACATATGGTGGAATACCAGTTTATAGGGAGGACAGGTAAATATTTAAGGACCAGTCTTGGGTCTTGCCTTATTTAATATTTCCAGTAATGAGCTAGAAAGAGAAGTAAATAGCACACTAATGAAATTCACAGGTGTTACTAAATGGAGAAGAGACAAGAAAAACAGGGAGACCAGAGAAATAGGACAGAGGGATTAGAGTAATTAGTAACACAGACCAAAATTTACAAAACAAAAATCACCTTGGAAAAATGCAGTGAAGGACATCAGCACAAGAGAAGAGGAAAATTAGCATGGAAGACAGTTGCTGCAAGAGGGAGGTTCTTGGATGACAGAAACTTGATAAGGACCAAGAGGATAAAACCCAGCAAGTTACGTTCAAGCTTGTAAGAAATACAGTAGTAGAAAAGGTCAATGTAATTTGTATGTGCACATGCAAAGATGCAGCAACACAGAGCAAGAAGAAACACTCTGCAAGACAGAGGTGTAATGCATGGGGGCTATTGCTTCATTTCTTTTGAGATTTTCACAGATCACAGGGGAGTTCAAAGAACCACAGCACAAATGAGAGCACTAGAGGACCTGGTGTCCAAAGAGTGATTAACTTAGAAACGCGCTTGGTGAGCAGTGACGGCAAACATGACACAAACATTGAAAAGGTGCAATCAGCAAGCAAGAAAAGAATGGAAATAGAGGCAGGAATAGGAATTTATAAAAAAAACAAACCACCATTAAAAAATTGTTTGTGAGAGGGACACAGAGGACTTTTATCTCTAGACTACTTCTAATATCACGACAGGTATAAAAGACATGACAGCTACACAGCTTGGACTTGGCTGGAGATCCATGCCAGTCTGGGGATGCTGAGACTTTCTCTTTCCCTCACTCTTTTGGTTCTACCTTGGGCTCAGTTCTTACTGTCCTGGCTCATCCTCCGATTGCCCTGGCCCCGCTCCCAACCAGCCCTCTTGGCTTTGAGCCAGTTGTGTGCATTCTTTGTTTGAGATACTACCCTACAATGTGGAGGTCAAATCTCAGTCCCACCAGGACCTACTTCCCTCCTAGCAACACAGTATTTACAGTAACTTCTGTGCTGGAATTATTTCAAGCTCTCAAGAGATTTTTCTGGATATTTCTCATAGAGACCTCATTCAGACTCTCTCTGTATCTATTTCCAGCATGAAAGAAGATGCAGAATTTGCAGGTACAGTTGTGTTCTTTAATGAAATAAGGAATGGGAATCTGGTGAAAAGAAATAGGTGAAACCTCAGGATGATATTAAAATCTGTTGGAGAATGTACTGGGGAGCGGGAAAGGAAATTACACATAAAGAGGAAGCCTACACAGCATTTAGCAGGCATCAGTAAACATAAGGGCTGGCACATTACAAAAGGTGACCAAAGCATCTAGAAGGAACCAAGGTCAAAGCAGACATGGAGAATTTTCTGAAGTGTTAGGACTAACATTGGCAGGGCATGTTAAGAAAGGTGAAGAAAATGCTTTTTGTTCATCCTAAAATGCTCGAACATTATCCTTTCTTACTCAGTTTCTCTTGAGAGACCACCTTTGTAGTCACAGTATACATGAAATGTCAGATATTTCATCTGCTGCAGAGAACCCAAGAAGAATTTCTCAAACATTTTCTCACTGGAAATATCTCGCTACGTTCACAATCCTCCTTTTATAGAATGAATTTTAATAAGTATCTTTTTTTCTTTTGTTCCCACTGATTGCTTCAGTTTTATTATGGCTTTGCCTTTGTTTTCATTTTCATGTTCTTTCCATTCTACTGCATTATGGATTCTCATTTTACTTGCTGAATGTTAGAGTTACTGTACATATATTTAGAATACATGGGGGTGTATGTGGATACAGATATTAATAGATACATGAGCATCACGTAGCTCTCATTACTGTTCCAATATTATCAATTTTATTCACCATATGTCATGCTATGCAATTCTCACCTTCACTAACTTTAGATGGCTGTTTGCACGTGGTTCATTAAAAAACAACATACAATTGACCGGTCTTTCAGTATTCAGGATACTTTTTGATTATGTTTGTTGGCTCAAATATGGCACAGAGAACCTGTTAAAAGACTCTCAAACTAATTTGACTGAAGTTTGCACTGAAGAGGAAATTTTATGATTACTAAAACAGTATCAGCCTGAAGCCGTTTTATCACATTTATACAATGGGCAAAGACATTAGCATGGACTGTGGAAAAATTTGAAGTCACATTTTGCTAATCAGAGAGAATTCATGTTCATTTTCATTCTGCAGTACTTGTCCTTATTTGAACATCTTAAGGCCAAAAAAAAAAATGGTCTACTGTCATCCACAGTACTTTGTAAATCATAGCATCTGAATACTTTGTTCTGTAGGAATGATGTCCATAAAACTAGCACATCTTGTATTTAAAAACCTCATTTTACATTACAACACTGAACCAAACACAATTTACTGCCATAATAAGCAGGAACTGATGTTTCCAGAATTTAACTCCTTCAGAAACAAGAAGTAACTTAAAAAGCAGGAATAAATTCCTTTTTTTTTCATATCATTCAAAAGCTCAGAGCCAGACACAGTTTCATTTTGATCTCTACACACTGCAGTTTCAGGTCCATTTTCTATGATATTATAGTCATCCACCCATTAATATTTCTCATCCCTTTCTAAACTTTACACCATGTAAAAATCAGCCCCTGGGGAACATCTCTAGAAAAGGGGATATGGTGGATGCACAGAGAGAAGCGGGTACCCTGTACCACTACGCACAGTCATGAAAGGAGGGAAGGACCAGCAGGATTTGACCCATATCCTTCAGCACCAGCATATACATACCTTCACTCTGCAGGATGTGATCAGTCATGTATCGCCCCTATTAAGATCCAGGCTGCGTATCTCTGATTGTCATGGAGACTGTTTCAAAGTCTTGCTGTGCTTCAGCAGCAGCAGCAGCGAAGAGGACAATAGTACTTGGTCTTAAATGGCTGCGAAGAAAGCAACGAAGCACGGTGGAAAAGGGAAGGAGCTGTGACTGAAAGGGATGCAAGTACTGCAAGACACACTTCAACCTATTACAGAGGTTTAAGTTAGAGCAGCCTTCCAGCTACTCTGGTACAATTATGTCCTTGCATAGTTTCAAATAATTGTGTCTTCAAGATAAACACAGGAAGAGCATTTTCAAGGATAGCACATTTCTCCTTCCCCTTTCTTCCCCCAAGCTGAGATGCTGGGGTGTTTTAGATTAAACGTGTTAATTAGGAAACTATTTAGTTTACGACATCTTGTCTGGATTTCCATTCCTGTGGGCATTGTAAACATACAGAGTACTGGAGCAAGTGATATACAGTGACTTGGAACAAGAAGCAGGCAAAGACCCAGATAAGTGGAAGGTGCTAATAGAGTTGATTTTTTGCAGAACAGTGAGGAGACAGTTTTATGTCAGATAACAAATTTGCTAAGAATTGAAACTTACGGTGATCTGTAAGCTATTCTCGTCAGGTCAATTCTCACAAGAAATGGGAATGAAAGGTAAAACTGAGCAACAAAAAATACACAAACTAGTACAAAACAACTGGTTTTAATCAAATCTCAGAAAAAGGAGTCATCAGACCAAACTTTCACTGTAAGTGTAGTTAATAAAATAGTCAGAAGTATAAACCTATGCAAATATTGGTCAGTGACCTGTCTGTCAAGATTTATGCTCATATTCCCACAAAAATCACAGGACCTCTCCAAGGACTGAGCAAAAACATCGACTAATACCACGGTTGTGATCTGAATCAGTATTTTAAAAATGTGAAGGACACCTTCACTCTCAAAATGGAAGTAAAAGACTACAATGAAATGAGAAAAATAGAGCAAAAGATGTTTCCCAAGCCTCTTCCACAGCATTTGGAGCAAATTTGCTGTAGGAAGAAGATCTGCTGTGGAACACACCAATACACTGGAAAATCATGCTCAGAGTAAAAATGAAATATTTTCCTTTGAAAACAAAGAGGGGGAGTCTGATGAGCACATACGCAATCTCACGGTAACAAGTGAAGCAGGTCTCAAATCTCTTGGGAATATCCTAGGTAAACGTTTGCACCATGAACACTTCACTGCTTGATCTTAAAGTTACAAAGGTACAGCTCTTTGAGGGGAGAAAATTCTTGGAATGTATCCTTTCTCAAGGAAGACTAGGAGGAATAGAGGCATGTGATAAAACAACAACTGCTAATGCCTGCTAAAAGAAAAAACTAGCAGAAATTATGAGAGAATGAGAACATAGTGAAGTTTCTAAGAAAAATGCTACGGTCATGGAAGCCTGCACAAAGACAACAATTTCCAGATGCTAGCTGAAACCTGGAAAAATAATTGACTGTGGAAGCAAAGCAAAAGGGAAAAAAAAAAAATCCAGAGGAAAAAGCCTGGACAGAAATCATGGTTTGTGTTCCCGGTGACCACCAGAACCAGTAGGACATCCCCACACCAGAACAAGCACTGGGTGACACTGCTGTGCCTGTGCGTGTGTGCAGCAACACTTAATTCAGCCGGGCAAGACAACACCACCGAATGAACAGACGAGTCATGCTACGGTCCTCTGCCTCGAGCAGAAACGCTCCGGTTGGTATCTGCAGACCTCTGCTCTTTGCAGGACAAGTATGTTTTATTTGCACACAGATACAGAGCGAGAAGAAGTATGTAAGAAGTGGTTCTAGGATGCCGGATTTTGCACTCTCCATTTTCCTTTCTCTGTGCTAGGCCAAGCAGCTGAGAGTTCGCTGTCTGTTTGAAATTTCAAAAGTTTGTTGGTTTAACACTTTGCTGCACGGGCTCCCATCCCTGGGAGCACTGCTGCAGATCACAGTGAGGGGGGCAGATTTTCCACTTGAGATGTTTCATTTAATTCTGAAACAGATTTCACTCTGCAGGCCTCTTCCCAAGAGGCCATTTCTACATATAACAGATCACAAACCCCTCTAGTTTCTCTCATATGTACAAGACACCCAGTAAAACAAATAGCTGTTTTATTTTTAAGAGTCAAATCGCTGTGCTACAACTTACACAGCAAATTGCCTTTAATATATTGTGCACAACTTTTTATTTTTTTTTATCCAGCCAATTTTCCTGGCTTCATATACAGAAAATTAGCAGCAATATACTTTCCTCTGTCTCTCGTGGACAGAATTACACTGTTTTACATGTCAGAGACCTGTGTGGTGGATGATGCACCGGAATGCTGCGACGCTTTTGATGCCTGCATACTCACCTGTCTGTTCCCAAGCTTTTTGACCCAAGCACAGAGGCTGCAGCCATTTTGTTCTCAAACATTACTGCAGCTTGTCAGGCAGACGACACATCTCCCACGTGGGAGGGGAGAGGACTGGTTGCAGCTTTCATTAATGTAAAATAAAAGCTGCTTTAAGACCAAAAATATAAATTTTATTCTCCCTATTCATATCGCATAACTGCTCGGACAGAAGGTGACTGTGTTAATAAACATTTTTGGCACATCTAATGTCATGGTGATGAAGTTGTTATTCCTGGGGAAGGCTCACAAGACTCGACAGCTCAACAAATGACCTCCTCATGCAAACCTGTAGTGAACATCTGCTCCTAGGACAGGTCCAATAGATACAAGACATAGGAAAAATCAGTACCGACCTCCTGTCTACATCTGCATATGTCCCATAGTACCGCTAGGACCTAAGAAACATCATTACCAGTACTTAATTCCAACATCGTTCTGCGAAATAAAATCTCTGAAGGACAACACAAGAAGGCTGCTAGAGCCCAAGCAAATTCACCTGGAGCAGGCATCGGCAGCAAGATAGTGAAAAAGACAACATAAAGCTGATCAAAATGAGATTTGTACGTGAAAAATGTGAAAAACATCTTGCCACTGATTAGATACACAAAATAGTGAGGATTTTATGGGTTTTGCCTTGAATTTTCCTGAGAAAATCAGTCATCAAGAAAATCAGTTTTCTTATGCATTAAAACCCCTACTTTTTCAGGCACAGAAAGGCTCAAGCGCCTCTTGGCTCTGAAATTTCCTCAGACAAGGCTAATATATGTCCCTCCCTCAGTCAAATTCTCTAAGAAAAAAAAATAATAAATCTTAGCTTTATCCCAAAAGTGAGCAGTTTTGAGCAAGTTCTTATCAGGTGTTTAGACAGCCTGGAGGTGCCCCCTACAGTCTCTGACAGGTGAGGTCTGCCCAGTCTTTACGTACTGTTATGCATACGGCTAAACGCACACATATTCCAGGAAAGAGAGATGACTGAACCCAGTGACAGGGACACAGAAGGAGCTGCATTAATCATCAGCCTAGAGAGAGATACAGACCATTGTTCCCAGAAATGGAAAAGCTTTTAGAAGCTTTTCTGTACTGAAGGCAACAGTAATTACATTTCTACCTCCAGTATGGTTTGGAAAGGGACTGATTCTACGCTGTGGTGCCTGAGGGTAATACAACAAAAGCAAATGAACCTGAAGAATTCTGGTTTTCCTCTTCAGCATGCACCACAGACATTGGCTGCTCAGCAATCAGCATAACTCCTTTGAAAACCAATGGACGGTCTAATGATTTACTGGGGAAGGACATAAAACATCCATATCAGGTAAATATCACCTTATATGCTCAGCAGAATGGGAGCTGACCAAGGTAAGGGCTAGCATATTCCCCCTGCAATCAGCAGTGCTGCAGAAATAAAGCAAAACCCTCTTGAGTCTGGTCAAGCTGATGACTGATGTCCAGTGCTGGGGACAAATACTCCCCCTCACTATGGCCGGACTGTCTCACAGAATCACAGAATCATAGAGGTTGGAAGGGACCTCGAAAGATCATCAAGTCCAACCCCCCCTGCCAAGGCAGGGCCACCTAGAGCACATCACTCAGGAACGTGTCCAGTTGGGTTTTGAATGTCTCCAGAGAAGGAGACTCCACAACCTCTCTGGGCAGCCTGTTCCAGTGCTCTGTCACCCTCACAGTGAAGAAGTTTTTCCTTATATTAACCCGGAACCTCCTACGCTCCAGCTTGAACCCATTGCCCCTTGTCCTATCACTTAATGACACCGAGAAGAGCCTGGCTCCATCTTCCTGACACTCACCCTTAACATATTTATAAACATTGATGAGGTCACCCCTCAGCCTGCTCTTCTCCAAGCTAAAGAGACCCAGCTCCCTCAGTCTCTCGCACTTTCACTTTCCTGATTGTTGTCGCTGGGTTTGCACAGTTCCTCCCTGGCTCTGACATTGATAGGTGGTTGCTTGGTTTGGATGAGCAGGTTGTGGCTTGCTGACAGGAGCCAGAACTTCCTTGCAGACTTTCCTTTCCATAGTCTGCACAGCAAATTCCTGAAAGCAAAACTGAAATATTGCTTTGCAAAGTAATTTTTAAAAGCCACAATAGCTTTCAGGTTTTTTTTTTTTTCAATCCGCAGCACATTTCACCTCTCTAACCCTCACAATATTTTAAAATCAGTGCTTATGTGATTTCACCACACACACTGACTCTTATCTTGTTCCCCCCAATACATAGATTTATGATGAAACAGAGCAGCTGTTAAAATGTTATGCACTATTACCAGTACTGGAAGCTTGTTTTCTATCGTATTTCAAATCAGCTGAGATACAGAGCAGGAGAGATTCCTAGGCTGTTAATAGCCTGTCTGCAACATCAGAAAAAATGTTATGATTACTTCAGGCAGACCTTTTTTTCTTTGGTTTTGGAGTTCTGACCATCACGGAAAATTACACTTACTCTTTATAGCCTCCATAACCTAATGCCATTAAATAAACCAACCATCTTTTCATTATGAACTGCTTTCAAATCTGGTCAGGTCTAGCTGAAAAATCACATCAAAAGCGAATTGAATGACAGAAAGACAACAAAAGGATTAGAGACAAGGAAAGGCTTTAGGACTTTTAAATTTCTCTTGAGGAGAGATTAATAGTATCAGGACCTTCTGGGGAGTGCTCCTGCTGCAGGCAACACATGGAAAGAGGCACTGCTGGTAGGCAGCCCCCAGGCCATTTAGGATTTATAGCATAGGTCAAACCAAACACTGTAAACACCAGGAAACTAATAGAGAAGCAGCATAGATCTGTGCAGTGCTGGTGTCTTGGTTTTGATTGGATTCATTCCTCATGAGGTGGGCTGCTGTTTTGAACCCGATTTTTCCTTCACATGGAAACCTGAAGAAAAAAAGTTTAGGCACAGGGAAAAAGCATGCGTCCCAAAGCAAAAGAGGTGGTCACAAGGTGTGAGCAGAGCACAAGACATAAGAGAATGCAGCCTCCCAGAATGGTCCTTCTATATGATCAGGCAAGGGATCATGTCATGTCCCAGAGCTGGAGCCCTACTGACAGCCAACGGGATCCTGCTCCCCGCTACACAGCTGGATGGAGATCCCCACCACACCTCCCAGCGGATGCTACAAGATGAACCATAGCCTGGGCTAGGGAGGTCTAAAGCACAACTTTTGATGGGCTCAAAACTGTTTGAATCAACAAACAAAATTCCCTTCATATAGTAGACATCTACCCAAAGTACGAAACATTTATTTTAATAATTATTTTCTTGTATGCTCAATTTGTGCTGAAATCAGAAGAAACTGGCAACATGTGAGGGTGCTTGGACATGTACAATCAGTAGCAGAGGTTTCTGGGGCCCAAGAACATGCTGGCCAGCCAAAATGGCTGGAGTGTCCACCATTACCAGAGCCTGAAGGCAGCCACTGGGGCACCACGCCACCAAAAGGCCATACTGTTTATGAGAATCTCTTGCATTTTCACATTTGCATTTTAAACCCACTATGAAGAGAACTGGTAGAAATGTGAAACATTTGCACAGTTCCCCAGTCCAAATGCATCACCATTTCAGAGAACAGCAGGGTTGGCCAGTGCTCAGGAATGGGCCAAATCCAGTCAAATTCAGATAAAAAGCCCTGAAGAAACACCTGGGCCTTGTACTTGAAAGTGTTCAAAAGAAAAGTTCAACTTTCTTCATTTCCAAGATTTTTCCTCCCATTCCATCTCTGGAAAAGCTCTCAGTCCATTGGTATAGAATCATAGAACGGTTAGAGTTGGAAGGAACCACAAGGATCATCCAGTTCCAACCCCCCTGCCATGGACAGGGAGACACTACACTAGACCAGGTTGCCCAAAGCCCCATCCAACCTGGCCTTGAACACTGCCAGGGATCCAGGGGCATCCACAGCTCCTCTAGGCAACCCGTTCCAGTGTCTCACCATCCTCACAGGGAAGAACTTCTTTTTAATGTCCAATCTAACCCCTCCCTCTTTTAGTTTCAACCCATTCCCCCTTGTCCTATCACTGCACTCCCTGATAAACAGCCCCTCTCCAGCTTTCCTGTAGGTCCCCTTTAGGTATTGGAAGGCTACAATTAGGACTCCCTGGAGCCTTCTCTTCTCCAGGCTGAACAACCCCAACTCCCTCAGTCTGTCCTCATAGGAGAGCTGCTCCACCACTCTGATCAACTTTGTGGCCCTCCTCTGGACTTGCTCCAGCAGCTCCATGTCTTTCCTGTACTGGGGACCCCAGAGCTGGATGCAGTACTACAGGTGGGGTCTCACAAGAGCAGAGTAGAGGGGGAGAATCACCTCCCTCGACCTGCTGGCCACACTATTTTTGATGCAGCCCAGGACACGTCTGACCTTCTGGGCTGCCATCGCACACTGCATGAATGTTGACTGTCACTTAATTTACCTCAGTAATTGCTCTGAAGTTCATCTCCAGCATTTGCAGCTACTTGTAGCAATTGTTTGCTGCTGGCTTCACAGATGAATTTTTTTTTCTCTCCTGTTCATTTTTTTTCCCCAGTTCCACTTCGTAGTCACAGTCTAATGACAGGATTTGTCTTCTCCAGACTCTGCCTTCACTCCCATCTTGTTCGTTATTATTTCACACCATCACAAATCCTGCTTTTGCATCTTGCAGGCAATGAGATTGTTATGGATAACTGGCTTCTCTGCTCCGCAGACAGAACTTCATTTAACTCCTCTTTTCTCTTTCTGTTCTGCCATGCTGATGACGCGTCTTTTAAGACTTTCTAGTCTTCATGACTGTGAATAAGAAAACTCTTGTTTGAGCTTAGGATTACCATGGTGACAGGTTTATTATCTACCCATTTGGATGCAGGTTATCCTTCTGGCAATTTTTGGCATGTATTAGTCAATCTGTGCTGATGTTAATTGCTGTTTTGTTGGGATACATTTGGAAGCACAGTGTCCATGGGGAAATGAGGAAAATAACGTCATTTTGTAGCTGCAAAAAAATGCAGACTGGGATCTAGCTTTTAACAAACACATTGCAGGGTGGTCAAGTCATGGAGTCAGAAGCTCTGAGTTGAATCGGTGGCTGTGACACCACTTGTATGGACAGGATTTTTCTCCCTCTGTGCCTTAAATATTCCACATCAAATAGAGATGGTGCTGGCAGGGTTGTGATCTGGGTTGTTGTTATCACACAGCAAACACCAGCATTACCTCACTTCATATCACCTGATACTTTCTTTACTGGGCCTCCCTTATATTCCAACAGCAACAGACCAAACGTGTTTAACATCTTCTTAATCAGTCAGTTGGCTTCATTTCACAAATGGATCAGTTGATACACTATGACTTACCCAAACCCAACTTCACACCAGGGATATGTAGAAGCTCTGAGCCATACGATAGCCAGTCTGAGGCTGCAAATAAGTTATCAGGTCTTCTCTGCAGCATTTCTGTGTGAGTCTGTGAAAATGCCCAGCTCATCCTGTGCTGTCTTGCTCCTTGCCACATCCAATTCCCTGGTTGGTCTTACCCACCTTCGGGAAGTTCCTGGGGTGACATGACAGACCAGAAGCTCTGCTGTCATGTAAATATACCTATGACAAGTCTTGATCACAAAGCAAATGTGAAGAATGCAAAGTCTTTGGTCTGAGCTCCTCTGCCACAGCAGCCCCAAGAGGTGTCAGCTTCCCTGTTCAGCTGAGTGGGATGGTACTGCACCATGTAAAATGCTAGGAACCACCTCTTTAGGTTTTTATTGTCAATTTTTTATTGTTTTTCTCGGTTAGGCCATTAAGGCCTGAGGTCTGTTCTCAAATCTGTCTGGACACAAAAGCAATGGTCCAAGGAATGAGAGCACTACATTGTCCTCTTATGATCCAACAGATTTTATGTCCCCATGGAGATGATTTATGTTTGCAAGTCCTCACACCATCTGAAACTGGTCTCAGGCATTTCCCTCTGGCTTGTGTACCTCCTCCTCTACCCACTGCTAATAAAGTCAGCAAGTTTTCCCTCCTTATACCATGCCAGCGGCAGTCACAGCCTACAAGCCTCCACTTACTCCAGAACAAAAAGATATTGGGAATATTTTGAATCAGACAAAAATATGTCTTTCCCTGGATGTTACAAATCATCCTGAAGATATTTATCTTTGCCATTTGCCTTTGTGCATTTTGCCCCTCGACTTCAGATGGCGGGAAGCAAAAATCCCTCTGTGTGAAACAAAAATAAATTTAAATAGTTCAGAGATTTTTTCTTTAATAAAATCTTTAAAAATCTTGCTTTTCAAAATTTCTAAACAGCCTTTCCATTATTAGATAATTGCAATTATAGTTTGGGAATTGATTAGTTGTAGAAAAAATAATTATACATCCAATTAAAGCAAATTGAAATAGACTTAAAATGTTGGCACCCATTCCTGCTGTCCCCAACAGGAAGAATTAATTTGACCAGGAGGGTTTATATCACCAAAATGTTTGACTTCAGATAAAGAATTATATTTATCTCTTTTTTTGGCATTTGCAACAATGAATTTTAATGAAAGACTTGATTGTGGGGCAGTGCTGACTGGACAAAAGGCAACATGTGGGATTTGATTGCAAAAATCAATAGTTAAAAATAGAATAGAAATTAATAAATGCTGGGAAAGATCATTTGGCCCTGATTCCATTTGCACAGCTCAAACTGGAGTTACTGTGTTTTAAATCTAGCAGGGAAAGCCAGACCTCGGGATGAAGCAGACTTCTCTTCAGACCCCCAGAACAGGAGAGCATTTTATGAAAGGTGTGGGCCCCTTCCCAAGGCAGTGGTTTTACGCAGGTGTGGCTTAGGGCTGGCACAAGAGGTGTTCAGCACATTACAATTTGAGCAAGAAAAGGGTAGTGTGATCGAAGTGTGCAGGGATTAAACAGAAAGAGGCCAAAGAGATGTCAGTCAGACCGCACACTAGCCAATTCCAGCTGCAAACTTATCCAGGAGTCCAGTGTCCTAAAAGCAGCTCCTCTGACCCTGTCAAGCACCCTCTGTCAGTTATACGCCAGATCAAAGGACATGGAAAGCACAAAGGAAAAATCCTTAACTCTCTTCCTTCTCATACTTGCCTTCAGCTATTTTAAAGTACGATTCAATCTCATCAATATTCCCTGCTGCGGAGCACACCAGTGCTGGGGGACAGAGCCTCCTGGAGGTGGTTTACCCCACCTGTTGACACACACAGCGATGCAGTGATGAGCATTTCTGAGCTACATGAGGTAAGTGACAAATCCTCACTTTAGACCCGGTACCTTTCACAAGAAATCAGCATAGACTCCGTCCCCGCAGTGCAATCCAGCAACCCGCTATAGTCAAAGCAACTTGCAGTCTGACTGCTAGGCAGAAACGGCTTAAAAGCAAGCAGTGAAGTAATATGCGATGCCTGCCTGATGCAAACACTAGTGGTGTGGCTCACACGGAGAACCCAAACCCGTCCTCTCCTGCACCGAACCGTGGGGCGGCAGCAGCAGCGGCTTGCGCTCTGCCACACAGAAGGGGAATGGCTTCTTTCTACCAACCACCACTATTTGCCCATGTTCTTATCTGAATAAAGCACTAAAGAATAAGGTCCCAGCCGCAGCTTTCCTTTCTCACCTTCAACCCTTCTCACGAATAAATATATAAAATTTTGCACCAAGGCTCCCTTTCGCAGCACCTCGGCAGATCTTGCCATACTGTCATAGGAGTATCCCTCTGTCTTACATTCTTCTTCCATTATCAGCTACAGAATCACCTAACAAATCTATACACCCCAAACTGGTTCAGTCTGCTAAATTTTAAAGGATTTTCAGAATAACGGGTGAATTGGTCCCAGTGAATTAGCTCAGCTACAGATGCATAAAGAACCACAGCAGCCACTGCTCAAAGCACCAAGAAAACAGTTGTATAATCACTACTCTCTGCACTAAAACCAAATGCTGTTCCAGCTCTGGTTTGTCAGGCATTAAAATAAGTGATTACAGAAATCAAAGTATTCAAACCTCCAATGTGTTTGGAGCCTTTGATCGATTAATTTTATTAGTTCATCACAAACACAGCAAATAACACCTGCAAATTAGAGCTACTTTGGATTGCTAGACGCTGGCAAAAAAACCATAAATCTGCATAAGTACATTAACTTATTAAAGTATGCTATTAAATGCCAAGGAGAATATCATAAAAAGCTTTAACTTATTGAATAACTATATTTGCTGAAGGGCATCAACGTGTTAACATTAGTGTTTTATACAAAATTCATCCTGCAGTATAGTAGCTTTACCTCTAAAGCCTATTATAGCTCTGTCCCCTCGGGCACAGGCTGGAGAACTGCCACTTAATTGTCAGTGCTATAAATTAAAGGAGTGCTTGAGTCAGATGTCAACCAGAGCTTACAGTGGGTAGGAAATGCTGACGGGGAGTTATCAGCCTGGTGAGAACCTTCCCAATGGTTCTCCCAGCACTCTGAACCTAATTAATTCTGCTGATCTTTTATGTGCATCCACATTTGCATTGTATTTAAATTAAATACAGCTATGTGCACTGGGCTTGGCAAAGCCTGGATAGCTAGGAAACGAAAAGCATGAAGGAACAACAGTGATTCTGTTTTCTTGGCTATTGTTTAGCACATTACAGGGGGAAATGTAAGCCTAATAACTTACAGAGTGCTACAATTCCCCCAAGTGTTAAGAATTATGTTACAACCCAAAACAGAGAATCATTTCTAGGAAATACTTGAAGACATAATTGCCCAGCACATAAAAGTCAAATTCCTAATTGGCAGAAGGAGTAAAATAAACCACATTCCTTACCAAAGGCAGAAATCATGTGCCTTGTGCCTGTATAGCACAGGTAACAGTGACAAGCTGAAGGTATTGAGTGGAGCCCACCAACTGACCCACAGAAACCAGTATAGTCATATTCAGCTGTCTGCTGCTGTGATTTGAGCTGTTTGTTTACTTTTTTCATCAACATCTACCAAAAGTGAATAAAAACCACTGTGTAGTCACTGCAGGCCAAATTTTGTATTTACAGATTACAATCAGGGTGGCAGAGTTAATAAACACAGTGTTCCCACTGCAGGTGTCACCTCACCTTTCCCTTCTCACTTAAAATCTTGTCATAACATGAACTTCTTCCCCTCTATTTCCTAAAAAAATGTGGGCTTAATCTAACAGGGTAGTCAAACTACAAGCCTATGGATGGAAATCAAACGGTAAGTGTTGATCCTTGACTCAGGCATCTGATTTCAAGGTGACTTTTTTCATAAGTCAGATGATATGACAGCACCTAAGTGTGCAACCACGGTCATCTAACGTTCAGTTACTTTAATTTGTTTGTCATGTGTTTCTGGTGCTGGTGGGGAGTTCACCAGGGGAGCTATGTTCCAGCCAGGCTGAGGGTTCCCTCAGAGCAGGTTATTTCATACTGAGCGTCTGACATCGGTGAGAGCAAGTCATCAGTGAGAGTAATTTAAGCAGTTTGCCATTTCTTTCCCAATTTGATAATTACAATTTTGTTTTCAAGAGTCAAATACAAGATTTAAGAGCTTCCTTCCATTCAAGTTCGCCTAGGCCACTTGCAGAAAACAGCCGTAAAACAACATTTTAAAAAAATCTGAATCATTCTGATGAGCAGTGACAAATGATATGGAAACACTTGAAATTCAGTGTGGCTGGGAGAAAGCTGCCTGCGCTTCCTACTGGGTTTGTGGAAATGGATGCAAAGTAGAAGCTGAACGTGCACAGATTAACATAGACACAAAAATAAAAGCTATACTACATTTTAATTAAGCTGTATGGAAAAAAAAGAACTAAATAATTAAGTAAACTCACATAAGTTCTATGGGCTGCATCTAAAGAAGGACTTTGACACTGCAACATTCTTCTTCATGACCCGTAAATACAAGGCATCTGCAGTTAGGAGTAGTAAACACAGCCCTGAGCTTCCGAGCACCAAGGAGGAGGTAGAGGAGACTCCAAGGGACTCCCACAAGCCAGCACCTGACATGCAGAATGACTAAATCCACCAAAGGGAAATACTGCAGAGGGCCAGGTCTAGCATTCCTCTTCTTTCCAGAGATAAGACTCCATCCATGCATCCTGAGTGAGGTATGTAAGGGAGATCAGGTATTACAACCTACAGCCTCAAACTAGAACAAGGCAATCATGACATTCCCTATGGGAAAACGGCTCAGTGATTAAAAGACCAAAACCCAGAGACCATGTCTTCTTTGGTCTGAGAGATTCAAACCTTCAGTTTCCCTCACAGGGACAGCTTCAGCCACTGCTCTGGGAAACCCAGACAGAGCACAATGGCAAAAAGGTACCCAGGGTGCCCAAGGGCTGTCATTCCATGCCTGGCAGATCTCTGGTTTCACTGGAAAATATGTAGGTTTGCAAAAATAAAAATCAAATATTTTTTGCGCAGCCAAGATTAACAATTAGGGCCAGCCTCGCTGATGTTTGCACTTTTTGATGGGCAGGGGAAACTAGCACATGGCCAACTCTTCATTTCACCAATCTTAGGACAAAAAAAAGTCCAAAACATCTCCCAGTATTCTCATAATTTTGTAAAGCTTGCCAAGGGAGGATTTGATTTTCTGTGGCAGAACATCCTAGGTGACCTTCAGTTCACTGACGGCAGGTTATTCTTCACTCTGATTGTGATGGTATAATGGTGTGGTTAGTCCAAAAGTTACTGAGAAATATGGGTTATTTCCAAATGTAGTAAACTAAGTAACTCAGTAATTGAAAACAAGATGCAAACAAATATAATAATAGACAAAGGGTAGAGCCTATACTTTCATTCAATGATTCAGAAACAGAAATTCTATTTCTTTCAGTAAGGAAGTTGACCCAGAGAAAGTAGAAGGTGGAGGAACCCTTTCATGAAAGTATGGGAAAACTTGCAGTAGTTCAAAATACGTAAAGGTACTGAAAGCCTCATTTTTTCCATAATAGCTAGAGGATATGAATCATGGGAAATCAATGGTGCAGACAGTAAGAAAACTGAAGTTTTTGCATTGTGATAAAGACAAAGATTCCTGCATCTCCTAGACAGAAAGGATGATGATTGCTTGTAATAGAAATACTACAAATACTAGTGTAGAAATGCAGACTGTGTTAGAAATCAGTATAAAAAGATCCACACTTTTTGGTTATATCAATCAAAGACAAAGCCTAAGCACTAGGAAACTACAAGATGCTGGGAAAGAAGATGTACCAGCAGGATGTAATAGATACTGAGTGGAGCAGCATCCAGTGTGCAGAGTTAGCAATGGGACAAGGAGTTTTCTAAAAGTTTAGCTAGAATATCACTAGCACCTAGCTGTGGGCAAATGTATTTTGACCAGCAAGTGCTGCTCTAAGTTTTGCTGGCTGCTTTCTTGCAGGAGTTGGCAAGGATCACTCAAGCAAGCTCTGAGCTTGTGCACTGCCAAGATACGCTGCAGGATGCATCCTTTGCAGTCCTCCAGCCACCAAAAGCAGGTTTCAGTAGTTGGATCACCAGCATTTCCCATCACTGTAGGCACTGCAGGGTGGCCTTTGTGGTGACCAGATGCTGCTACCTGAGACCCCACATCACATCTGCTGAGTCCCTGCTGATGTTCTGACCACAGTGGGGAAAATTACTCTAAATGTCTGGGAACCAGCCCTTAAACCAACATGACCACTTCTTGCAGGGTCTGAAGCAGCCATTGTACCCTTGATACATTTGCTCATGGTAGGAGAAGGGCTAATCTATAAAGTCTGTCGTCTGCATCTCAGCTTCGTTAGCCCCTCAGAAGCCAAGAAAGAGTAGGAGGGAATCTGAACGGGGGAGATGGGCCCTGCTCCGCTGCTTCTGGCCCAAAACTGGAGCAGCTGGCATCCGAACACAAAATGGCTTTTATAGGCATGAACGTACACGTATGTCTGCAAACATGCGCACAAATGGGATTTTGCTTATAGAATGAAAGTTGTTGTGTTTCACTTTATGTAGAAGGGTTTTCCTGCACACAAGACTATTACTCTTCGTTTGTTATTTGCCATTTACCTGTTTAAAACCTTTCAGTTCTCTAGTTAGGGAATAGAAACACTGAAGCTTAACCGTTCAGCTACACTACATGAATAACAAATTGTTGAGGTTTACCAGCCATCAGTGAGTTCCTCCAAACTATCTAGCAACCACTTATGAATACCAGCGACATTTGTAGAAATCCCTGCTTATTCAAAACTATTTTCAAATAAAAGCTGGCACATTCGTCAGACTATATATTTCCAAAAAATAATTTAGTCAGCTCCAAAACCTGGCAAACAACAGAAAACAGTACTAAGAAATCATCAGAAGTGAAGAGAACTGTAAAAAACTCTTTTTTTTTCAAGAATCGCTGGAAATAAGATGAAGCAACAGAAGAGATATTGGGTAGCCAAAAGATATTGTTACTTGCTGAGAGGTATTTCATTAACCAACAACAATGATTTGCAATTCTATAGCACTTCTAGCAAAATAACCGCCCCAAAGAATTTCAATGAGCTGTTTCTCTGGGCTGACGAGCAAAGAAAAATGATGAACAGCTCAGTGTTGTATCAATCAAAAGGAAGGGACCCAGCTGGCAGAAGCGAGTTTAATTTCTGATTGAGAGAAATCACAGAGTTGGAATCTGTATTGACATTTTTACTGGTTTTATCTAGACAGGGTAACTAAGAGACTACACAACTAAATAAACTGTAGTCCATCCTCTACCTTTGCTCCCTTTCTTCCCCACCCAGAAAAGTACAAGTAAAAGGTGCTAGCTTTCACAGGAAAAGCATCCCAAACAAATCACCACCAAGGGATGGGTTTTCACCACTGTCCTCATTAGACAGCAGTGAACATCATCAGAATTTTCTGTGGGACCGAAGAAAATCAGGCTGGAAGAGGTTTAGAGGTCATCTAGGTCATCACAATGCACAAGGCAGGATTGGTTCTATCTGTGCCAGCCTGGCATATGCTTGTCTGTTCTTAAAAGCCTCCAGTGATGGAGAAACCCCAGGCTCCCCAGCAGTCTGCTCCAGAGCTCAGCTGGCCACATTGGTAGGCTACATGCCTAATGCTTAAGTTAAATCTCCCTTGTTGGAATTTAAGCCAATTACTTCATCTTTGTAATGGATATGGAGAACATTTGACTGCCTTCTGTGCAGTTCTGTTTTACATATTTGAAGATTATTGTGTCTCACTTCAGTAACTTCTCTAATTCCTTCTGTCCAAACCAGTTCTTTCAGCCTTCCCTCCGAGACCACGGTTTTAGGTTTCAGGCATTTTTGTACTTCTCCCTTGACTTCTTTCCAGTTGGTTTACCTTGAACTTGTAGAATGGCACCTGAAAGTGGGCACAATGCTATAACAGCCTCAATGAGGCTGAGCAAAGATTTGCTTTGTATACCCTATGGCATTCTGTTCATATATCATAGTTTGGTGTGTGCTATTTTGTTGCAGTTTCAACAGCAACAGAATTTTTTTGACTCATTTAAATTAAGATGCAGTTAGGGCAGAATTATTTGCTTATTTATTTATTGTAAAAATGCAGCTTGTCAACTTTTTTCACAGCTGTCTTTTACACATGTGATCATTCTTACCTGTTTGTGGGTAGCAATTCAGATGTACTTCTATACACCTAAGAATATAAGATCATAGCCTCTCTCTCAATGTACACTGGTGACATTATAGGACTTTCTTATCACATACATCTCAACAGACACTGTTAGAAAAACACTTAAGCACACTCAATCTTAAAAACTGAAACATTCAGGTTATCGAGTTTGTCTGCATGCATAAACCTTGCACGTAAGAGCTACTGACAAACTGTTCACTGAAAGAACTGGAAGTCTGCTTAAAGAATGGAAGGTTCAGGCTGGCATGTAACTGATACCACAATACACTAGTGAGTAAAAAATGGAACAAAAAAATACGGAAAATGTGACGGTGCAATCATGTAAACTGATGGAAGGGCAGGAATGCTCGGTTCATCTCAGTTGAGCTCAAAAATAGCAGAAATTGGACGGTTCCCAAGAGTTATTTGAAAACAATCAGTAATTATGTTAAGTTAAAAAGTACACATATTCAATGTCTGTTCCCCAAAATGGCAATTTTCAGACAAGGTAAAACACAAAGTGAAAACACAGAGAACTTTCCAGAGTAGTAAAGTTTCAGCTCAGTACGGTTATTACAGAGAAAAACTGCATCTGACAATGCCCTCACACTTCCAGTTCTGTCCTGCAGTAAATGCCTTCCCAGAGAAGCGTGTTAGCAAATTCTCTCACGTAGCTCCGGCAAACAATTCCAATCTGAATTTTTTGCAGAGGTGCCATTACAGTCCTGGGAGCGAGCTGCTGATGCCCTCAAGTGCTGTTTGCTGTGGTAGTGCCAGGGCGCTGCAGGAACCATTTGCGTCTCATTGTTCAGAGTGTAGTGAGTGATGCAGAGTAATGAGACATGACACTGAATAAATTGATGGAATGAGATACAACAGAAAGCGTGGGACTGAGTCCTACAGAGAAGACCTTTGTGTTGGTTAATCTGAACCTTTAATTTAATTAGATTTACGTGCAATGACAGCAGGGCATGAGGCTTTAATGCACAGTCAATCTCTGAGCTACTTTCTGGGAGACAGTTCTCCCAAGATGAAATGAAATACTGTAAAAAAAGTCTTTTATGTAGGGCATGCTGCAGGTTCTTATATTAGGCTTTTTATTACTATTATATATACTGTTCCTAATAAGTACAGGCCTCACTCTGGGAAGCAGCAGAGGACAAGGAATATTGATTTGTCAGAGGAACAGAAACAAAGATTTGCATTTGATCCCACCATTACAGAGCCTAAAATAGGCACTGGCATCTGGGTACAAGAGAGTGACGAGCAATTGCAGCCGTGCCTCAGCCAGGCGCTAGCTCTGCCGTGGGACAGCAGGGACGCTCGCCGCCCATGCTTGAACTGCAGGCTGCCAGCAGCCACCAAAGGCAGCCCTGCCTACAAGGTAGGCTGAAGCACTTGTCTCCAGTTTTGAACTTCAAGCCTGTAGCAGGCACCGAAATGGCTCACGCAGGGTCACACCACACCTGCCACACCTGGGTAATGGGTCAGAAACTGCAAATCTGACTAGTACTCCTCCCTTCCCATCCCTTCTCCCTGATCACCCAAAGATGAAGTGGGTAATCGCTGCTGTGATTCATGTTGTAATTATCTTTTTACCTCTATTTAAAGATAGGTTTTTAAAGATGAATGTGAATCCAAATACCTTACATTTTTGTGCACAGCACACAGACATCCCCACGGCACTGGTGGGAACGTGGAGCGGCTCTGAGGCTGTCCCTGGCTGCAGTCACCTGGTACCTTCTGGAGCTGAACTGCAGTACGCGGAGACTGGGCAGACGTGGTACTGTGTCTGCAGAGCGATGGGTAAAAGGAGATGCAAACAAACAATACCAGCTTGCCACCATATCTTGATTGCAGTAATGAGAGAAAAGTCCTACTTTGTTGATTTTGAAACCAAAGTAAAAAAAAACATGCAGTGACACTCTGCTGATACCGGGTAGAAAAAGAGCTTGCTTCTGCTTTTCTCCTCTGCTAATGCTCATTTGTGGTCCAGGTCAGGCCCAGACTTACCATACTACAGTGCCACATGAGCAATGTGCTCCTGGAGAGTGCATCTGTCTTCCTGCTGAGCTGACCTTGGCCTACTAGAAGGGTGGAAGAGAACCGGACTTGTGAAGACAGTGCAGAAAAAAAGGATAAAACCCAACACTACTCAGTTAGAGGGATCCCGGGACTGTAAGGTGGGGGAAAAATCAAGAAGAGATCTTCACCACCACTTGGGAGATATTCACATCCAGTGTGTAATTTCTTTCGTTACAACGAAAGTGAGCACAAAGCCTGTACAGTTGTGGTACATTTGGATTTGAAGTTTTATTTTAGATCTCTTCTTCATTTGCTCCTTACACTGCTTGTGAAACAGCTGCGCTGATTCTGACAGACTGGAATTTGGTCTTGCTGGTGTTGCTTTTGATCCTTTCAGCTCATGCCTTTCTAACCTTCACAGACAAATGCCTGCTCTCCCTCCCAAGACACCTCATACGCAAGGCTTGTACCGAAGCGCAATTCCTCTGGAGCATTTGAGCAGAACCAGTTTGCAGAAATGTGTCAGCAGGCAAGATGCACAGCGCTCACATTATCCCAGTAAAGCTCCTTTGTGAACTCTGACACAGATTTCACATGAACCAACACATAAGAATATAAGAGCCTTGACCCTGGCTCTTCCCCTCACAAAGCAGAGCAGGTGAATGGCCCTTTTAATCTTTTCTTGGCACCCATCTCTATAGCGATCAAGCAATTTTTCTTCTCTTCTGAATTCTCTTCAATTTTTACAGAGTTTCTGCTTTTGCAGATCCCTGGCCTTTGTATTTACTCCTTAGCACCTCTAAGTTTTATTTTAATATATTATTCTCTGCTCAAATTTCCAGTAGGTCTAGATCCCTTTGTAGCATTTATTATCTGCATTTATTCTCTGGTCTCAATAACACTGCTGCTTTCCTTATCATGCAGCTTCCTCCCTCCTCAAGATCATTACGGAAAATATTCAATGAAATTGGATCAAGTAAAGTCCTATACAAGCTTCTCAATAACTTAATCCATTTTGATTCATTAGGGCACACGTTTTTATTTTCATATTATGCCATAATCTTCATAATAAAGATAATTCAAACTTCTTTTAAACTGTAAAAATCCAGAACATACTGCATGAAATTATTTAAATCCAAATACACTGCATTTATTGCTCATTTATTTACTAATTTTACAACTACTTAAAAATAAATGAGATTGTAAGACTCGTGCATTGTAAATCCAGGTTACTAATTGTTCATAGGTCTATTATTGTCTAAATGTTTCATGAAAGTTAATTAAGCTCCCATTTTCTGCCAGGTCTGGTTTTATCACCAAACAGAGATATCTAATTAGCATAGAGCAAGATGGATTCAATAATTTAGGAAGAGTGTCATAATGAATCTGGATCATCCGCGTTGCTATACCGCACCCCTCACTACTCTCTCTGAGCACATCAGTAAAAAGATCTGTTCATTCGCATTTAAATCACAAAATGCAAATATGTCAGGATACTCATTGACGTTAATGCGAGCTTGCAGCTCTGTAAAGAAGAATCACAGAATAAGCAACCGCAGAAAAAGTCTGCACAAGCCAGAACACTCGAGCACATGTGCAATAGGGTCATAAAAAACCAAGTACATGCTGCAAATGACAAAACAAAAAGGGAAAAAAAATCACAATTGGAAACCTAATGGCAAACAAACTTAATCAAGAGCCAGCGTAGCATTATGGAACATATGGTAGAAGCCTTCATTTCAAGCAAAACTGGAAGCATTCAAGCACCTTGATGTACTCTGTAAGCACCCGTCACTCAGAGATGTTCCCTACCGCACTTCACAAGTCAGCTAAAGGTCTCAGCCATTTCAGCACCAAAGGCACCCCAATTTCTTTGCAGTATGTGGCACCTTCCCAATGCCCCACCGAGGCAACAAGCAAATTACCCCTTCCAGCAGCTTCTTCCCAGCCCAGCTGGGGTAGGAGAAGTGGAGAAGGCACAGTGGCAGCTCATGCTTGGGGACTGAAAGACTGGATGGGGAGAAAGAGGGCAGGGAGCATATTGGGGTTGGAGAGGAGAGATTCCTGTGGCCCTGCTCTTTGGTGTCGCAGAAATAACATTTTATTTTGTAATTAATATGTTCTCTTAATGCATTAATTTATTTTGTTAATATACTATATAAATATAGTTTAAAATCTTTGCTTTAAAATATCAAAACTACTTTGAATGGCTGTGAGACTTGGCCAGACCAGACTTTGCTGTCCTTCCCCACAGATCTCCATCCTTTGTTCTGGCCCAGACAGGAACTGGACATCAAAAGAAGATAGAAGTTCAACAGCTAGCAGCTGTCTTGGGGAGTCAGCCAGACATCCAGGAGCGAGCAAAATGGACTTTCCACAATGTAAGGAATAGGAGGCATCAGGGAGGGATTAGGCATGCATTCAGCGTGCTTCACTGTCCTGAAGATACTCTTTTCTGTAAATACATTGGTCATAAACAACAAATACAAGGCTTTAAGGATGTTATTTGGTCACATTACTACTATTGTCACCCTTGATAGAAAAGAATTGCATATTTGAATGTTAGTTTGACCTACTGAGGTAATCACAGGTTGATACACATGAGACACCAGCTCTGGGATGGGCTGAGGGAAAATTGCTTGGTTCCATGGCACAAAAGGAGAGAGCTCTGGAATAGGCACATCATGCACTGACCAGCACATGCAATACAATGTCATGTATTTGCCTCTTGCTAGACAGATATTACTGTTATGGGCCAGAGGTTCACTTAGCTTACCAATAAATTAAACCAAAGGGACCTTGTGATGGCCCAAAGCATCTGTAGTCACTTAGCTTAGCACTAACTTCAGCAGCCCAGCTGTACAGAAACAACAGAGGTGGCTCCATATCAATAGAAGCTCTTACACAGCATTTTCTCTACTGCCTGCGCTGTTCAGAGACCAAGACACTGTAAAGCACCATAACCCAGAAAAAGAATCATGGGCTGTGTACAAATCACCCTCTGGATCATTGCCGTTATAGGGTCTAGTATTGCAGAGAACGAAATTAGCTAAATGTTACCATCAGTAAATAAACAGACAAAATAGCAGTGCAAGAGCCTCAGCTCACTACACCTGCAAATTGCTGCTCCAGAGAAATATCACAGAGTAAGCGTAAAAATAACTGAGCATCGTTCTGCTGAGCTCACTCACTCATATTGCCCCAGCACAGCAAAAAAATAAAGAAAAAAAAAATGTTTGCAAAGCCTCCAACACACTGCACAGAAGCATGTTTACAGTAAGTCGTTTCCTTATACCTGGAACCTAACACAGAAATTCCAGCTTCTTAGCCAGATTTAGGTAGCAACACAATTTGGGTTCAGTCACAGTGAGTGTCTTATGCAATAGCAGGGAAAAGGCTAAACTTTCTTTTGTTTTTTATTAGATAAATGGCCAGGTGCTTTTCTGTGCTGTCTCAACAAGAGGATACAAAGTGGAGAAGGTTTGCCAACTGGCTTTTCAGCATCACTTGAGTCCAGCTGAAACAGAAATAAATTGACTGTATGTTTTCCATCTTTATTTCAGCCCATTAAATTCTGCTTGTGCCTAGACACAAAAAGGGAAACCACTAAGAAAGATATAACATCTGTGTGTTTCTATCATCTGTTTCTAGATCCAGCCTGATTTCAGAATTCGGGGGTGGTGGGATTTAATTTGTTTAAAACCTTGACCTCTGTAACACCTCTGGTTAATTTTGCAGGAAGATTCATAGATCTATTGCTTATTTCTGTTTTTTCTCTCTCATGCGAAAATAAGAGACTTCTTAATGATCATAAAGTGCCTTTCCACATCTAATGTAATAAAGACATCTCTCTTTCAGGAAAGGAGGCACTTTTCTCTTATCTAAATAGCCTCTCTAACATTTGTCTGTACTGAGTACTGGCTGCTCACGGTTGATTCTCTTTCCATTTCTCTCTCTAAACTCTGGGCCGGTGTGCTCTCCATAGCTAGGCTGCCATTTCAATTGCCGGGCCCAGTGGGCATGTTATGTCAATACAGTGATATTTGCAGTCTGCTCTGTGTATGCATGTTTTACTGAATTATTTGATACCAATTGCACAAGTTAGGCCTCTGTGCCTTGTGAATGTTTTATTCTCTGTCTCCCACCAAGTCACATAACCTTTGGGTTACAGAATGAACAGTGATATTTTTGTTACACCTTCTGCGTTCCATTTCTAGTTGAATACAGAGGAGGAATGGTACAGTGACTAAAGCAGTAAGAAAAGTGGCCTTTTGGAGAAGTGAGTTCAAGTCTTGGCTCTGCCAAAACCATTCTGTGGCTTTATCTGCTCTGGCCAACAGCACGCAACGCAGAGGTCCTTGATTTACTGGTCCTCGATCAAGCTAATTCCTAAAGCAAACCTCCAGAGCTGGCCCAGAATAATGATGGTGCTCTACTCACAGATCATTGCTGCTGCACTGTGCTGTGCTGAGCAGCTGAAGGTCTCAGGTGACACATGTCCTGTGTGACCTGTGACTTTTTCTCTGAGTCAGCCCCAGATTCACGCAGGTCCTTACTCACAAATAAGGAAACACATTATTACTGTGAGGGTGACTGAGCACTGGCACACGTTGCTCAGGGAGGTTGTGGAGTATGCATCGTAGAAGATACTCAAAAGCCATCTGACATGGTCCTGGGCAACTGGTTCTAGGTGGCCCTGCTTGAGCAGAGGGCTTGGATCAGATGACCTTTAGAGGTCCCTTCAACCTCAACCATTCTGTGATTCAATGAGGAGCCATCTACCTTAGGGTGAAGACAAGCCCTTTCCAGGCTCTATGAACTAGATCTCCATCAACTATAACAGAAGTTTAGATATCTTGCAGACACAACAACATCTGAATGTATGTGTTTGAATCTGGAGCTGAAATTCAACTCATCAGTTCCATGTCAGTAATATGATGATAATATACTGTGCCTTTCTGACAGAAGTGTTGTTGGAGAAAAATGTTTAGTATTGGAAGAGTTGTATAGATACTACTGCTAAAGGAGTTCATGACATTTATGTTACAATGACTAATAGCTCCTGAAGTCCCATCATTTCTAACTAATCCTAAACAATTTGGGAGGACAACTTGCCAAATATACATATGTAAAGCCAACACATATATATGTATTTGTGTGATGTGGAACAGGTTGTAATCCTACCTGCACGATGTCATTCAGAAAGGGTCAAGCAAAACTGAATCTTATATAAAACCAGACAGGGTGTGACTAATGTGGACAAGTCACACTCGAGCCCTTAGCCAAGACAGAATGAAGATAGAATGAAGTCAATGGGTGGCTTCAAAATGTAGGTTTTTCTTTCTGGACAAATTTTTGATTTAAAATGACAAAAGTCCAGTCTGGGTAATCCTTGCACCAGCAGTGCTATCTCCTTTAATTTTTTACATCTTATGAAAAAGATAAGGCTTTTCCAAAGATTAATATTGCTTTGTTAATTAACTAATATATGAGCAGATGTTAACTGCTTCACAAGTGCCAAACATTTCTGTTATTCACTGCAGAGTCAGATGTTTCTAGGTGGGTTTTTTCAGAGCAATGAGCAGGGTTTGAAAGCCTAGGGGCACAATTGTCACTGGCTTGAACTACAACCGTGTGGTTAAATCTCCATACCAGGCTTCAAAAACTGCCCTCAAGGCAGGGCTGTATTCTGCCACTTCTCTGCATTATGAAGAAAGGCAGCGTTCACAGGGTGCTGCAGAGTATGGACCATAGCTAATTAACACTACCTCATTTATCTCATCTAGCTGAAAAGAGGGACTAGTTCCTGTCACATTTTCAAGTGATGTCCAATAGCTACAAGTCATCAATAGGGGACTAAAGACACAGTGTTTGAAAGGCTGTGTCTGATGTAAGCTGAAGCCCCAGAATCAAATGCCAGTTACAGAGAAATGAAAATCTGAAGCTTACTGAACAGATGAAAGGAAGAAAACTTTGCAAGCATCACGCTAACAAGGCTGCATTTTGTAAATTGCTGTCAGTTCAGTCTGAAAGGATTAGGGCTGAGTCCTCGCTTCAAGGAATGACAGTACCACAGAGCTCCATTTTGTTGGATGATTTCTCAAAAAGTCTTTCCCTCTAATCAAGCACTGCTGTAAACAGCAGTCTCTGACCTACCACTTTACAGTCTGAATACAAATCTCCACATGCAGATCTGAAATGCCATGAGATGTTTATCTAATCTCTTGTTCCTTTATAAAATGTTCTGCACAAAAAAACCCCAAAAAGCGTATGAAAGACCAAACAGGCAAGAACCTACACAAAGTGATCTATTACAACCCCCTCACCCCTTCACTTCTGTTTGTGCTGCTGAGAGAAGAAATGTTAAACATGATTTTTGATAGGCAGCCACTCAAAGTGTCCTACAAAGTTTTTAACTCTAGTGCAGAGAAGCTCTGAAATCAATGCGTCCTGCTGCTCTACTCCCACAGGCTGTATTCTTACTCCATGCAATAAGCTGAGTAGCACTGGGTATATTCAGGTTGAGACCTGCAATTAAAACCCAGTTTCTTTTAAAAATACAGCAGTTCTAACATTGCGAGATGAGCTGTGCCTCTTTCCAAAAAGAGAAATAAAACTGAGGTTCTAACAAAACTCTTCGCCTTCTTAAAGATGCTGTATCACTCTGTGGTAGTTGCACAGCTCAGACTCCAAAAGGAGTATGTGAATCCTGCCTAATAAAGTTTTCCCTTTGGAGCTTTGTAAACTGGGCTCTGTGTTTTTGTACAACCCCAGTTCCTAATTCAAGAATTGGCTATGTGTCACTGCTGTCTCCATATCTTTGAAAAACACTTGGGCATTTTCTGGAGGAAAAAAATATTAAGTGTTACAAGCATACGTCCAACACATGATTTGTAAATCTGTAACATCAAGCAGTGCAATATCCATAGTCTACAATAAATACACATGTGAATGAGGAACATTCCCAGGCCTAAAAACACTCTCAAACACACCTGAATATAAAGAAAACGAAGTAAAAATAAGAGAGGAAAATAAAAGGAAAAGAAAATAATTTCCCAAACATTTTCAAGACACTACAATCAACAAGTCTATAATGCCTACTACTACTACAATAAGAAAAAACAAACAAAAAAACCCAAACAAACCACCGATCACATTCAGCCAGATATCACTTCCAGAGAGCTAAAAATCTACGGCTGCATCTGACTCTCCTGGCTCACAAACCATCTGCCAAATTGAATCCCAGAGGCTGGTCCAGATGCAGCACAACAAAGAACAGAAACTAATGGGGGCCCATCAATTCTCAGTCAAGATTTTCCCTAATCTGCTATCAATCACAGAATATCATTGTTATTATCTCAATTGTCAATATGCTCTGGAACTCCCAAAGCTGTGTCCAGAGAATTTCAAGTGTTTTTTTTATCCTGCTGCAATATTGAGCTGCTGCAATATATGGAAGATGAATGACCCTTTTCAGCTCTTCCTAATAATGTTTTTCTTCTGACCTATAGCCAGCAAAAGTAAGATCATGCTCAACATAACTTTATTTTTCCCAGTTTATGAATCCATAGTGGTAGCAACCCAGATGTGTGTTTGAAATGCACAGTGCAGCAATGTTCAGGAAAGCTCAGCGTGACAGCATTCAAGATCCCAAGATACTCTCATCATTTTTTATGAAGCAAACCTCAAATTAATGAAATCTTGAGAGACATCCTGGTTTTCCTAAAACACAGAACATACCCCAGTCTGCAACAAGGCTAAGGAAGAGAAAAGCATTTGTTAATCAATATTTTTTGTAACATCTGGATTAATAAAAGTCTGGCTTTAATCTAATTTTCCAGGATTTACTTTATGTTATGGTAGAACCAAAATGTATTAGCTACTAATGAAACCCACAAGACAAGTCAGTACTTGCCCTTAAGGCATTAGAAAAGTTTTCTTTTAAAAGAAACTTTGGAATTATTACCATATAACAACTTGCTGTATGTGAAGCTACTGGGAATCTGATGCTGGAGATCGCTGTCAGGAGCACGAGGCATTGAGTTGTGCTGGCTGCTTGTCTATATCTCAGTAGAATCTTTAAAAGCTCTCTTTCGAAAAACACCTACACATCCAAATGACCACTTTTATATCATCTTCCCCCATTCCCTCAAGTCAGAGCTCCCTCAGCCTTGCCCTTCTAAATGTGAACAGAGTTTGGAATTTCCCTGCCTGGGGCACAAAATCCCGGGTAAGCTTTATGAAAGAATAACAACAACAACAAAAACTCCTGATGGATGCCTGAAATAAACTGAAACAGTGCCTGTCCTAACCTCTGATTTTTTTTATATATGTCATGTTGTTCCTGAACTTTTGATCCTAGACAGTTAAATCCAGTCCTGATCAGACAGCCTAGGTATTTAGATTACCTGACTTCAGCTCTCAGAAACAGTGCTAACCTTATGCGGTGGAGACATGGCCTGGTTCCACCTTGCTGCCTTTTCAAAAATAGTTCCTCTCGGCCACCTGGACCTTTTTTCACAGAATCAGCTGGTTCTTTCTTGCTTCAGGGACTCCAAAGCCTTTCTGAACTAGCCATTGTTCATGGTATTCCAGTGTTCCTCGCCAGATACCACAGAGTGGCCAAGTAATGCGCGGGGTATCACAGACATATCAGCATCCTGAAATAATCCCATCCTACCTCTTCTGTCATCACCCAGAGCAAATGCCCAAGAACCACTGTTCTTGGTCTGGGGAATCATATTGTTCTTACCCAAATCTGCATATTTGTGCACAAGATATCCCCAAATGTCTCCAAGTCAATAATTAGAAACAGCAGTGTTTTCAGCAAAATCTTACCAAGAACTTAAAATCATTAACTTAACTTACTTAGTTCTTCTGCAAACCTTACCCTAATCTTTGGCAATCAGTCATTCCTATTACATGTCTATAAATAAACTAAGCAGTGCCATGAAACGTTCCCAGTCACTGGAACTGAATCACTTGGACTGTTAAATTGTTACCGTGGCTCCTGCCATAGTTTTGCTCCAGGTCATCTAGAACCCTCCCAGATATTCCTGGCAAGGCACAGGAGACAGCAAGGCTAAGAAGTACAGTCAGAAACTGGCCACTCTGCGCTGGAGGGATGAGAAGTTAATGCTACGGACATGGACCACCTCCTGCTGGGAATAGTCCCAGGCATGTTTCTCTTCCGAACACAGACATAGCCCCAGGGTCTCCCAAAAACAGTCACAGAAAAACAGAGGAGATTCAAAAGTAGACATGATAGAAGCCATTCAGGGTGAAGAGTGAAAATTTTGATCATGAGGTCCTCACCAGAAATACCAGCTCTTTTCCATCTATTGCTAAAGCCAGTTACCATAGCCGGTGGTATCACGGCATCAGACAGTGAGAAGCAAGTTCACCACTAGGATACAAAGTATTTTACACTTAAAATCAACACCGTGACTGCATCCAGAACAAAACTGAAAGACAGGAAGACTCAAGAGCAGAAATGTTATCAAGTCCCCTGAGGAAAGCACCGCTGAGTCGGGAAGACGCTGCATCCTTCCCCAGGCGGAGCATGTTGCAGAGGGTGGCTCCCGCAGGGAACAGCCTGCATCACTGCAGTAATCCTTGCAAATAAAAAAAAGTCACAGTTTTCTAGCTAAGGACAGGTAGAAAAATGGATGGGGCCTGTCCTGTTCTACATCAAGAAGTAGCCAAGGGCGCATCTTATCTCTCATTCAGTGAATTTGCCTTCTAAAGAGAAACTGACTCTCCGTTTCACTTACACAATTTCTGTTCTATTTTTGCCCACACTGTAATTCCACCTCATTCAGGCAGAGTATCAGCCGGATCACTCTTTCCCCATTAACACCCCAGGGAAGCCCGGCTTGCTGCTCCATCCCTTTCTCAAGGAAGAGAGAAGGGGTACGCCTGCAACCAGCTTGGTTGGCAGAGTTGCTGTAATGAGAGACTGTAGACATTGAAAAGGTGTGAAAAGAGAGTGTTTCAGGCTGGGTCCCCAGATGCAGCTATGCACAGTGCTAGTAAGCTCTCAGCACTGTGCTGCCGTGGTCAGGGCGCTTAGCTAGCCAGCAGTTCTCACAGAATCGTTGAGGTTGGAAGGGACCTCGAAAGATCAACCCCCCCTGCCAAGGCAGGACCACCTAGAGCACATCACTTAGGAACACGTCCAGTCGGGTTTTGAATGTCTCCAGAGAAGGAGACTCCACAACCTCTCTGGGCAGCCTGTTCCAGTGCTCTGTCACCCTCACGGTGAAAAAGTTTTTCCTTATATTAACCCAGAACCTCCTATGCTCCAGCTTGAACCCACTGCCCTTTGTCCTATCGCTTAATGACACCGAGAAGAGCCTGGCTCCATCTTCCTGACACTCACCCTTAACATATTTATGAACGTTGACAAGGTCACCCCTCAGCCTCCTCTTCTCCAAGCTAAAGAGACCCAGCTCCCTCAGCCTTTCCTCATAAGGGAGATGTTCCACTCCCTTGATCATCTTAGTGGCTCTGCACTGGACTCTCTCTAGCAGTTCCCTGTCCTTCTTGAGCTGAGGGGCCCAGAACTGGACGC
>VWZZ01002717.1:45758-57599 GCA_013399095.1 Psophia crepitans
TTTTTTTGTCCTTGCCCTCTGGAAGTTTCTTAGCAAATGTGATTACTCTGATAGCTAAATAACACCTCTTGACTTTAATTTTCCAGTTATTTATGACAACCGTAAACCCAGCTGTTATTGTGTGACCATGACCTTCTGCAATAAATAGTTTCTAAATAGTTTCTCTTTGCCTGCAGTGCTTACATCCTCCCCTCCCTACACTGCATATGTTTTTAGATAGAAGTTTCAGCCCTCCAAGCAGGATTGGCACTCTAGGTCCCTTCTCATCCCAGTGACCCCTCTTTTCACTCATTACAGCCTGAATCCATCTCCAATGAATCACACAAGCACAGGCCAGATGAGGTAGGAAAGACCTTCTGGAGATCCTCTTGTTCGAACCCCTGCTCAAAGCAGAGTCACCTAGAGTAGGTTGCTCAGAGCCCTGCTCATCCGGGTTTTGAACATCTTTAAGGATGGAGTCTCTATAACCTCTCTGGGCAACCTGTTTCGGTGCTCAGTCACCCACACAGTAAAAAAGCTTTTTTCTCATGTTTAAATGGAATTTTCCGTGTTTCAGTTTTTACCCATTGCCTCTTGTCACTATACATGACTGAGAAAAGCCTAGTTCCATCTTCTTTACTTCCCCTATCAAGTATTATACATATTGATGAGATCCCCCTGAGCCTTCTCATCTTCAGGCTGAACAGCCCCAGCTCTCGCAGCCTCTTCTTACATATCAGACACTCCAAGCCCTTAATCATCTTTGTGGCCTTTTGATGGTCTCCCTCCAGTACGTCCATGTCTCTCTGGGGAGCCTAGAACTGGACACAGCAATCCAGATGTGTCTCACCAGTGCTGAGCAAAGGAAAAGATCACCTCCCTTGGTCTGGTGGCAACACTTTGCCTAATGCATCCTGAGATGCTAGTGCTGGGATCAGTATTCCTAGCATTCTTCACATAGTGGCTTTTGACATTTTCCTACCACCACTGCACATAGCTAGGCTAGTTGAACAATCTTTTCACAGACACATCCTTTTGGATACTTACAGCCAGTGATCTACCAGTGCTTCTAGCAGCTTTTCATCCTCTGTCATTTACAGCTGATAAGATCCCAATTTGTAATAAAGGTTTTGTTATTAGTTAGCAAGCACCTGACCTTTCATTTTGTACTGTTAAATTTCAGTCCCTTTCGATTACTGCAGTCCTCAAGGTCACTCAGTTCTTTCTGAAGATGGTATGAATATTTTACATCTGTCTCATACATAACCTTTCTCTTTGGAAGTTCTCATTATCTTTTAAAAGTCTCTAGATGGAGAGTCTCTGAAGTCTTACATTCCTTATTCATTTTGCTGCCCTTTTCCCAACTTTTATTATTTCTGCTTTGTCCTTCATCTTATCTGCAGTCATGTACCATGGCAAAGCCCTCCATCTTCCTTTGATATCCAGAGGAATGATTGGCACCACCCATTAATTTTCTATTAGCTAAGCACAACCTGTATCTACCCTGCACCAGGAATAACCTGGGAAGGTAGCACAGGTACTTACAAACTACCAAGCTTAGTCAACCCAAACTCCTTTCAATCTGGGCTGTTAAATCCACTTAAGAAACAGTCTTTTAGAGTTCAAAACTAGGGCAGATAGCTGCTCCTTATGTCTGAAATGCTAGCCTGGGTATGTCAACGCAAGATGTAGTATTTAAGCCACATGTTGCATTAGCCAGAGATCTTCACTGAGCTCCAAATGATGACTGAGTTTCTTCCTAAAGTCTTACAAATAAATCAGAACCTAAAAACTCTATAAAGAGAACTGAAAATGTTGTCTGCGATGGATGTATTCTTGTTCCTGGAATTGCAGCTGCTATTCTTTCACTTCCTTTGGGAACCTCTTCAGTCTCTTCAATTGATTCAGACATCAGTATGTAGGACATGTACAGGCCAAGAACAAAAAAAAAAAGCATTCTTAACAAAGCTCTGCAGCTAGAGTATTTACCAAAATTTCAAACCAATTCAAAAACTTTAAAAATCTTAATTATTTATAATTAAGACCCTAGCGTTGGGCAAATATATGCTAGACTTCAGATAATATGATAAACATGCTCTTTGGGAGTGGGGTCAAACGTAGGCAGAGCTGTTACTAGCTATGCATTTTTAGAAGCTGAGGTGGACATGGAATAGCCTTGCTCTATGTTGTTTGCATGTGGAGCTTAAGGTACTGCAGTACAGTTTTATCTGCTTAAAGTTATTTGTAGCTCTGTGGTCAACAGCTGGGAAACGGTCTTTCCTGAAGTGGTTGGTAAAATATATGCATTTTTTTCTCCAATCTTCCTTTGGTGTCTTCAGGTTTTGTCTGAAAAATTTAAAAGCCCTTAACTCAAAAACACATCAGAGTATCAACAACTAAAAACATGTTTGGGTTCCAATCTGTTATCAAAAGTCAAGAAGTAAATCAGGACTCCTAAATTAAAATAGAAAGGCATTAGTCTTGGTAGTCTTTTTTTAGGGAAAAAAAAAAAAGAAGTGTGACAGGAAATTTTTGCTTAGTTCTATGAAAGCTGAAGACAGACATACGTTCTAAGCACCGGGAAACCTCACAGTCTGTCCATGCTGAAAACAACAACTCTGTTCTCCCTGCATGAAAAGCCTTCCTACTTCTCCTTTTAGGGTACATCTCTGATTTTTTGAGGACTCAAAGAATGAAAATAGAAAAAAAACCATGTCTTTGTTCATTATTGAGAAGGAACCCCACACAGTTCTTTGTCAATCAAGCAGCCCATGAGCATTAAACACTATCAGCAGTTACTGGTTTGCCGAGGGGTGGAGGTGAAGGGCTGGCTGACGGTTGTCTCTTGCACAGCACTGCGCATAAGGGTACTCAGGGACCAGCCACCAGAGACCCTCCATTAACTTCTACACTAGCAAAAGTGAGCAGGACATGATGAAACAAGGAGCTGTTAAAGTTGCTCTTGTGGCGGCATGTTCTTGTGGCAGGCAGCAGTATGCAGCTATCCCAGGGGTGGAAGGGGGAGTGAAGAAGATGCCGTGCCTGCCATTGCAGCCCAGGGCAATGGAAGGAGGGTGCACAGAAGATGGAGATAGAGGTGAGGAGGCCGAAGTGAGCAGAGGAAACTAACTGAGGTGAGGGAAGGGAGGAAGGTGCTCAGAGACCCTCCTGAACCAAGGAAAGACCTCCTTGGAAAGCCTTTGGAAAGGCCACTTTTGGGAAAAAACTAAGCAAAACAAAAAACCCAAAATAAATGAACTTGCAATTATTTGATCACCTCTGTCAATGCTCACACCTGCACTGCCCCAGTGCAAAAACCCCACTTGTATGTGCGAAAAACTTGCACATAGTCCCATCCTGGGACTATCCAGTCCCATTGCTGGCTTACTTTATTAGTTGGGAAGGGAAGCAGTCAAAAGTTCAGAAGCCTGGTGAAGAGCTGGCTGGCACCTATCTGCTGGCGTTGGGGAGGTAAAAGTGGGAGCACTTGCACAAGGTCATTTCAAGCTGAGCTGTGAACAGACATAACGTACCAGACACCTTGCAGACTTTGCCCACATGACGCATGGGAAAAAGTGTAACTAAAAGAACCCAGTTACCACACACCATCTGATCTGGAGGAGGTGCCTTGTGTCCATTTTTGCTTCTCAGCAAATGGGAGGTATCAGAGGTGGGTTGCTGCCACTAAAGAGGAAAAAGGAGTCTGGCATTTACCTTGATGTGTCATGAGATGAGAAAGTGCTTACGGCCTGCTACCATCCAGCAGGTGACACACACAAATACAAGATCACAAATAATTTGTGGTGATCCTGTTTTTCAGATTTATTTTTCTTGGTGCACATGTTACTGCCTAAATTATTTGCTTGTAGAGGAAAGTTTCCTGGCCATACAGCTTCCCTACAGCAGCTAAACAAACTGCTTACAGGGGAAGGCAATGGCAGGAATAAAATTTGCAATGTTCTCTTTAAATTACAGCTACTTGCCTGAGCCAAAGAGGAGGCAGTGGTTACCAAACAAGCTGTCTGCTCTCTGCAGAGCAGCATCAAGGATTTCACATAACAGTTTGGGAACCTTTGAATTAACATCTTAGCCAGCGGGTCAGTGATGTGAAGAACTGCAAAAAGAAAGAAAAAAAGAACCCTCAGCATTCATTTTCAGATCACAAGTTTTCACATATATAAACTAATACTTTCATGAGTACATTTGCTCTTTCCTCCAGCAAGGAGTGTTTTTATAGTGAACATAAATTTTCTGCTCTAGAGAAAAAACCATAACTTTTCTGAAGACCAAAGTTCCCCAGAAATGTGAAAACTATTTCTTCTATGGCAATACTTAATTGTAGAATCACAGAATCATGAGTGATTTGGGTCAGAAAGGACCTCAAAGATTGTCTAGTTCCAACCCCCCCCGACATGGGCAGGGACACCCTCCACTAGACCAGGTTGCCCAAAGCCCCATCCAACCTGGCCTTGAACACTTCCAGGGACGGGGCCTCCACAGCTTCTCTGGGCAACCTGTTCCAGTGCCTCACCACCCTCACAGGGAAGAATTTCTTCCTAAGGTCTAATCTAAATCTGCCCTCTTTCAGTTTAAACCCATTACCCCTTGTCCTGTCATTACTTGCCCTTGTAAACAGCCCCTCTCCATTATAGAATCATAGAATCATTAAGGTTGGAAGAGACCTCCAGGATCATCTAGTCCAACTGTCCCCCCACCACCTATTACCCACTAAACCATGTCCCTAAGTACCAGATCCAACCTTTCTTTAAACACACCCAGGGACGGTGACTCCACCACCTCCCTGGGCAACCCATTCCAATGCATGACTACTCGTTCTGAGAAGAAATTTCTCCTAATCTCCAACTTGAACCTCCCCTGACACAACTTGCAGCCATTCGTTTGTGTCCTAACTTTACCATCTCGTGATCACTGCACCCAAGATTGCCCCCAATCATCACATCTTCAACCAGCCCTTCTTTGTTTGTTAGCACAAGGTCCAGCATCACCCCTCTCCTCATGGGTTCTTCTACCACCTGCATCAAAATGTTATCATCCATACTCTGCAGGAACCTCCTGGACTGTGTGTGCTTTGCCATGTTGCTTTTCTAGCAAATATCAGGGTGGTTGAAGTCCCCCATGACAACCAGGGCCTGTGACTGTGAGGCTACCTTCAGCTGTCTGTAGAAGGCCTCATCCACTTCCCATTCCTGATCAGGTGGCCTGTAGTAAACACCCACAACAGTGTCACCTGTATTAGCCAGCCCTTTAATTCTTACCCACTGGCTCTCAGCACTTTCATCATCTGCCCCTAGGCACAGCTCAACACATTCCAGCTTCTCCCTCATATAAAGAGCAACTCCACCACCTTGCCTAGCAGGCCTGTCTTTCCTAAAAGTATGTAGCCACCCATGGCGGCATTCTAGTCACCACCACTAGTCACCACTGTCCCACCATGTCTCTGTAATTGCAGCAAGATCATGGTCCCATGACTGTACATGGATCTCTAGTCCATCCTGTTTATCCCCCATGCTGCGTGCATGGTGTATAGGCATTTCAGGGAGCTAACTGCGCGTGGCCGTTTCCCTGGAGAGACGCAGGAGGGTACACCATAGCTACACCCACCCTTGAGGCAGTTGCCTCCCTGCTTCCCACTTTTAGGGAGAGTTGAATGCAGCCAATAAATCCTGAGGATTGTACTGTCACTTTTCTCCCTATTTTCTCCTCTATTTTGAAGCCTGAACACAATATAAGAAGCTCTTGGATCCCACATATCCACAAAAACAGGATAAATTACAGTTAAGTTAGAATTAAGGAAACAGATTGGCAGAATGGTTGAGGTTGGAAGGAAGCTCTGGAGATCATCTAGTCCATCTCCCCTGCTAGTTTAGGTGCCAGTCCAACCCCGCTGCAGGTCAATGCTAAGTTTATTCCTTCTGAATTGGTTTTCACAAGACTTTGGGAAACTACCTGGTCTGAAAGACCAGACTACTTACCTGTTAATGGGCAAGAAGGCAAGGTTATTTACAGAGCAGGTTCTCTAGTGGCAGGCTTACTAAGACAGGTAAGGAAGATGCAGGCAAGCCATGTTTTTCCTCAAAAACCACATTTGTATAAATAAACCTTTTTTTTTTAACTAGTAATAGGAACTACTAGGAGTACATGGTGAGTAGGTAACCCATGTATTCCTGTTAACAAAAGATGCGGTTTCACAGGAGGGAGCTGCTTGGTGAAGGATAGATATTAAAGACAGCAAACTCAGAAGAATATAAGCAAAAAAAATATTGAGAAAATATTAGAAAAATCCTTGAAGAACAGAAAGAAGTTGTGACACATCCAAAGCCCAGGGGAGGGAGCTTATTTGCGCCCATCACAACACATACTGGTGCTAAGCCAGTAAAAAGACAGCTGGGTAATAACCACCTGCAGCGCTGAGTGAGAAGCAAGCAGCGCACGAGCGCAGGACAGTCACAGCAGGAACAGCATGTGCCATGAAAAGCTGCACCGTGCCCAGCAGTGGAGGAGAAATGTGCAGCACATACAGTACATGCAACTAAAGGCCATCTCTTAGGAGAGCGGGTCTCTCTGGCCACCCTAGAGAAAAGGGAAAATGGTGGTCATGAGCTATGTGCAGCTGTGCAGAAATAGCAGTCAGAAAGCTCATTGTGTTAATCACTCCCAGCTATCTGTTAGGAAGACAGAGCTAATGGTGAGTGCACCTTGGCGTCCTTCACGCATGAGTTATTCCATAAGGCCATACTGCCAGAAATGCTGAAACTCTGATGAGCTTGGCAAGGGGTGAGGTCACCTGGTGATGTTCTAGCAGCCGGCAGCACCAGGAAGCAGCACAATGAAACCCAGAAGCACTCCTCCCAAACTACCGGCAGCAAGACCTAGAGGCCGACTATAGCAGATCATAAATCAATATGTAGCAAAGGAATTTTGGCCACCTTTTAGGAAATAAAGGAATCTAGTTCAAGTGAAAGTGACAATAGTTAAACCTCCCCAAAACGAACTGGGAAAGGACACTGCTGGAATAGCAGTATCTAAGACGAAAGAGACATTCACCCTCACAGCAAATCTGCTGTACCACAAAACCAGTACTTCACTGACCTGCTTTACAAGGAGCAGTTGGAGTAGAACTGCTGTAGGGAAGTGTTCCAGTAGGGAAGAAATCCAAACAAAACAGAGTATATCATACTCAGACCAAAAAGGAATGATTTTCCTTTGATCCTGGAAGTCAGGAGTTTCATTAACACATGCACAGCCCCACAGTAATGATTGCAACAGGTATCAACTGTCTTGGGAATATCCTTGCGAGAAGTCTGGCTCTTCCTGATCTTATAGTTACAAAATACGAGTAAAAAACAGAATTAAAAAAAGAAAAGGGGAAAAAAAAGTCTTGTAACAGATTCTTTCTCACGTAATGCTAAAGAGGAGGGAGGCTTGAGAACATGGACACATGATATTACAACAGTTGCTAGTGTCTGCAAATAAGAAAGCCAGCAAAAGTCATGGGAGAAAGAGGGAATTATGGTACAGGTGAAAGTTCTAAGAAAGGAAGTGTCATCAGGTCAGTCTGCACAAGAATGGAAAAACAGTTCCCTGTGGGTAATGAGCATGGTTGAAATTGATTAACTGACTGCAGCTGAGAAAATTTTAATTCTGAAAAAAAGCAATAGACAGGGAAGATTCATAAGGAGATTTCTATTAAAAATGAAAACAAAAACAAACCCAAAAAATCTGCCAACCAAACAAAAAAAAAGAACAAGACGACACATACTTGTCCGGCCCTACATGAATTCAGAAAACAGAACACGCATTTAGAAATTGCTGCATTTGTTCAAAATGCTGGAGACAGAACTGCAAGGAGCTGCTGATAATTTGTGACACTCCTCGTGGAGTCTGGCAGAAATTGGCAACTGATTTATTTGAACACAGGAAAGCTCTGTGTGATGATAGTTGATTATTGCTGTCATTTTTTTCCCAAGTAATTCAGCTAAGCTTCACATTATCCAGCACAGTAGTGAATGACATAATATAATATTTGCCAAATCTCCGATGAGCTTGTTTTGAACTGAGCACAATATGCGGGACACTTCCAAGACTGCAGAGGATTACGTTACTTAAAGAGAAGTTGCAATATATTTCAAATATATGTATGACTAACCAAAAACAGATGTAAAGAGCCAAGAATGCGGTTCCAAAAGTGGCAGCTGCAGGCCTCAAAGTCTTCGCGTGCACTTTTGAACCATGGTCATTCTTCACAAGGGGCCTTTGAACTGGGGTCATCCTCAGTGGAGCCAGCTGAGCTTGAGGCCATAGTGGCCTCAGCCCCTTTCAGTTGTCCAAGGGCCAGACTTAAGTCTACTACAGCCCCAAATCCCACTTCTACAGAGCTACTGGCCAACGTGAGCTTGGAGATCACCTAGCCATACTCATACACGGAAAATGCCATGCACCCTCCCTTCTACACTGACCACCTTCTGCTGCCTCCTAGTAACTGAGCAGAGCAGTGAAAACAGCCACAATGGTAATTGCACAGGTCGCAAATGATGCTGCAAAGTTAAAACCACCTTGCAGAATGATATCTTAGTTGCTATATTATATAGTCTCATGGACTCCGCTGCATCTGCAAAGCTAACTCTAGATGAAGTTGTTTTGAACTGGAAGATCAGGATTGTTTTCTCTCAAAATATGGATATGTAAAGGCCAACACAAAGGTGTAAGAGCGAGTAGGCATACCAGCCAGCACAGACAGAAAACTTACAAGATGAGAATCCGTGCAAGGACTGATCACCCCTTGATCAGGTCTTGCCCACAATTCAGCATATAAGCATATTAATGCTCAAAGAAGTGTTATCAAGAACTGCCTAGCACAAGGGAGGTGCTACCAATTGTCAGTGGGGTTTTTTTCTGTTTTCTTTAATACAAGAAGCACTAGAGGTCAGTCATTTTCTACCCTGTTTGGTCTGCAGCAGGTGGGACATGCAGGCAGTGCGAGCAGCTTTTTTCTTGTAACGAACCCCCAGTTCTTCCAGCAACATCAGAAACCACTTCAGCATCTTTTTTCTAGGGTAACACACTCCAAAGCTGATGGACAGTTTCAAGTGAGAAGTAATGATGAGCAGGGGTGGGACTGGGATTCCTTCAGCTACATATGTGCAACGGAAGATGATGGCTGTTACAGCTGTTACAGCTGTTGAACGTAGAGTAGTTGAGTGCAACCTTGCCTGCTGGGAAATCAGGAGCACCACTCGCATGGGTTTCATTAACAAAAGGCTTCAATCTGTAACAGTTAAAAGAAGCATCATTGTATTTCCAGGGTTACAAAGCACAACAAAATCTGGACTCAGGATTTGGATCCACGGAGGAAAAACAAGAGTTTTCCTATTACAATATTTAAAAACATGAAAATATAATAAATTTTCAGAGGTGATAACTGACCCAGTAGCACAAACAAGGACACGCGTCACACAGCCAACAGATAGACAGTTACATGGGACACATCCCAAGCAGCAAGGGCTCTTCTTCTGCAGTTGCTGACAGAGACAAAAATGCTACTGGTGATGCTGAAACAGGCATAAGACTATGCAATCCCAGCAAGATTTTTAATGGCAGAGCAAGGAGTACTGCAAACAGTCATTAGAAAGACCATGATCTATTTCAGGAGCTGGTGTAGAAACAGGAATGACTTGATCTCCCAACCTCCCTTTATTTGCAAGGAAGAGGAATTGTATCCTTGGGCAAATTTAAGAGATTGGTACCTTCTCCCTTTAAAACTGTCATAGAAAGGGACAAAATATACTACTTCTTATGTCTTCCTCTTTCTCTTATGTACTTGTGAGGGCTACAAGGAGGAAGGAGTTTCTGAATCCTGAATTCTGAATGTTTTGCATTTATGTGGCAAGGTTTTGGTAGCAGGAGGGCCACAGGGGTGGAGGCTTCTTCAGGAAGCTGACGGAAGCTTCAACTCTGTCCAACAAAGCCAATGTCAGCCGGCTCCAACATGGACCCACTGCTGGCCAAGGCTGAGCCAGTAAACAACAGTGGTAGTGCCTCTGTGATAACATATTTAAGAAGAAAAAAAAACAACTGTAGGAGCTTTTGCAGCCAGAGAGAGGAGTGAGAAAATGTGAGAAGAACAACTCGGCAGACACCAAGGTCAGTGAAGAAGGAGGGGAGGAGATGTTCTAGGGGCTGCAGAAGAGATTCGCCTGCAGCCAGTGGTGAAGACCATGGTGAGGCAGGCTGTCGCCCTGCAGCCCATGGAGGATGATGGTGGAGCAGATATCCACATGCAGCCTGTGGAGGACTCCACACCGGAGCAGGTGGAGACACCTGAAGGAGGCTGTGACCCGTTACGAAGCCCATGCTCCTGGCAGGACCTGTGGCCCCATGGAGGGAGAAGCCCATGCTGGAGCAGGTTTGCTGGCAGGACTTGTGACCCCCATGGGGGACCCACGCTGGAGCAGTCTGCTCCTGAAGGTCTGCACCCCATGGGAGAGACCCACGCTGAGGCAGTTGGTGACGAACTGCAGCCTGTGGGAAGGACTCACGTCGGACAAGTTGGTGGAGGATTGTGTCCCATGGGAGAGACCCCATGCTGGAGCAAGGGAAAAGTCCTCCCCCTGAGAAGGAAGGAGCAACCTAAACAATGTGTGATCAGCTGACCGTAACCCCCATTCCCCGTCCCCCTGTGCTGCCTGGGGGGAGCAGGGAGAGATCGGGAGGGGACGGGGGGAGGGAGGTGTTTTAAGATTTGGGTTTATTTCTCACTGCTCTGCTCTGTGTTCTGCTTGGTAATAAATCAGATTAATTCCTCTCTATGTCTGGTCTGTTTTGCCAAGGACAGTAATTAGTGAAAGGCCTGTCCCTATCCCTGTCTCATCCTATGAGCTGTTCATTATACCTTTTTTCCCCTGTCTAGTTAAGGAGGGGAAGTGATAGAGTGGCTTTTGTGGGCACCAAAGGGTCAACCCACCACACGTTAATTAATTGAACTAGGTGATCATTGTAGGTCCCATCCAACTGGAAATACTCTATTCTGTCTGGATGACCTTTAATTACAAGAGTAACCTCATCTGTGCTGCAGTAGGAGCAAGAGACAATGCACGGGCACCAAGTGGTGACATGCTGAGCCCTGGTCACTCCACCAGGGACAGAGCAGACATGGAGAATTTAGGAGTCAAAGTACAACAGCAGGACAAAAAGGCATTTGAATCAGTGTTACTGCAAATGTGTGAATAAAGGGCAGAAAAGATAAGGAAAATAAAAATTAAGTATCACAGAATCACAGAATGGTAGGGGTTGGAAGGGACCTCTGGAGATCATCTAGGCCAACCCCCCTGCTAAAGAGAAAAAGCCACTGAGAAAGGACCCTAAAGGGTACACTATCCCTATGTATATTTTGACTACAAACCCCAGTTCATTTGCAGTGAGTTTGTAATTAATGGGCATATCATAGAATCATACAATGGTTTGGGTTGGAAGGGACCTTTAAAGGTCATCTAGTCCAACCGCCCTGCAATGAGCAGGGACGTCTTCAACTAGATCAGGTTGGTCAGAGGCCTGTGCAAACTGACCTTGAATGTTTCCAGGGATGGGGCATCTACAGCCTCTCTGGGCAACCTGTTCCAGTCATAGAATCATTAAGGTTGGAAGAGACCTCAAGGATCATCTAGTCCAACTGTCCCACCACCACCTATTAACCACTAAACCATGTCCCTAAGTACCACATCCAACCTTTCTTTAAACACACCTAGGGACAGTGACTCCACCACCTCCCTGGGCAACCTGTTCCAATGCCCGACCACTCTTTCCCAGAAGAAACTTCTCCTCATCTCCAACCTGAACCTCCCCTGG
>VWZZ01002717.1:57810-117397 GCA_013399095.1 Psophia crepitans
CCCAGCCTGTAGCGCTGCCTGGGGTTGTTGTGGCCAAAGTGCAGGACCCAACACTTTGCCCCATTGAACCTCATCCCATTGGCCTCTGCCCAGCGATCCAATCTGTTCAGGTCCCTCTGCAGAGCCATCCTGCCCTCCGGCAGATTGACACTGCCCCCCACCAGTGCCTCATCACCCTCATTATAAAAAAATTCTTCCTTATATCTAGTCTGAATTTCCTCTCTTTTAGTTTAAACTCATTTTTCCTTGTCCTATCACTACACTCCCTGATAAACAGCCCCTCTCCAGCTTTCCTGTAGGCCCCCAGAGCCTTCTCTTCTCCAGGCTGAACAACCCCAACTCCCTCAGTCTGTCCTCATAGGAGAGCTGCTCCACCACTCTGATCAACTTTGTGGCCCTCCTCTGGACCTGCTCCAACAGCTCCGTGTCTTTTTTGTACTGGGCACCCCAGAGCTGGACACAGTACTCCAGGTAGGGTCTCACCACAGCAGAGTAGAGGGGCAGAATCACCTCCCTTGACCTACTGGCCACACTGGTTTTGATGCCGCCCAGGATACGGTTGGCTTTCTGGGCTGCCAGCGCACACTGCCGGCTCATGTTGAGCTTCTCATCAATCAGCACCCCCAAGTACTTCTCCTCAGGGCTGCTCTTGATCCATTCTCCACCCAGCCTGTAGTTGTGCTCCAGATTGTGCTGACCCACATGCAGGACCTTGCATTTGGCCTTGCTGAACTTCATGCAGTTCACACAGGCCCACTTCTCAAGCTTATTGAAGTCTATGGCATCCCTTCTCTCTAGCATGTTGACCACACCACACAGTTTGGTGTCATTGACAAACTTGCTGAGGCTGCACTCAATCCCACTGTCCATGTCACCAACAAAGATGTTAAACCACACTGGTCCCAGTACTGACCACTGAGGAACGCCACTCGTCACTGCTCTCCACTTGGACATTGAGCTGTTCACAAGTGTTTGAGTGCCACTGTCCAGTCAATTCCTTATTGACTGAGTGGTCCATCCATCAAATCCATGTCTCTCCAATTTAGAGACAAGGATGTTGTGCAGGACAGTGTCAAATGCCTTAAAAGCAGTCTCATGCAGTGTTCACTTACAAAACATATTTGTACTTTTTAGCCTATAGACAACACAGAATTACCAGTAGGGGAAGGACAATTGTACCGAAAGGAAGAGACATCCAATGGCCCAAATATGCTAAAGCCAAAAACCCTGCAGAACTGCCAGCGAGGAGACTGCCTCAGAAAGAACCTCCTTCCTGATGATGAGTTGCGATAAGTACATGTATTTATGAGGTTAATCTTCATTTCAATGAATAGTGGGTGGGCATATATTTCATTAAAATCGCAAGTGCATTCGCCTACCATAAACCAAAAATATAAACATGAATATGAAAGGCCATGAATTATGCACTCTGCTATCTTTGATAATCAAAGATAGCAAGATTATCAAGGGAAGAGATCTTAAAAAATTACTTACAGGAATCAGCTCAAGTTATCAGAACACCTCAACATCACAAACATCAAGTAGGAGTTGATCTCATAGTTGATCAAAAGCGGATTTGTTGCCTGCCTTCAAAATATGATTTGCATTTGCAAATCAAGCTGTCTGTAAGATGCACACTGCACATTTCCCAATAATCGGGTACAAAGAACAGCTCTTCTGTACCTGTAGAAAAAAAACCCTTTAAATTTCCAAGTAAGTTCAGGCTTTATTAAAAATAAAATTTTTTTGGATTGATAGAGAAATAAATAGACAGAAAGACACTACATGCTGGTCACGATCTCAGTGCAGGAATGCCTTTACCATACCTGAACACCCGCACAAAGCCATTCAGACTCTTGCGTGGGTCCTTCTCTGCAAAGCAACGAGCCAGGCTCTCATCTCTCGGCCAGGCATTGCTCTAGCACCGCTATATCCCTGGTTTTGTGCATTCAGCTCCGTCAGCACCGGGATGGTGCTTTACTCCCCAGTGGAATCATGCCCTTACACAGAGGGAGGTGGTTGTAAACATGGAAGAAAAACCCAAGTGTCATATAGCCTCCCACTTTTGGCTTGGGCCTGACCACACGTGATTCCCCTTGTTGCTCACCCGGGGTGCTCCCCGCATGCAGCCAGACGGTCCCCAGGAGGATGCACTGTGCTGATACCCCTGCCCTCCTCCCATAAACCATGACGAGGGAGGAAGCCTTCAAGCTTCCAAGCACTAAAGCACCCTGCAACATCTGCTGCCTTCAAGGACAGCAACAGTCATTCATGCAACAATTCGCTGAAGGCGTGAGGTGGGCAGCGGGACCGTACATCAGCCCCGTCTGTCGGCTGCCTGCGCCAGGGACCGCCGGTGTGCTGCTGGCCTCCTGCGCTCCCTGTTTACTTCTATTCGCAGGCTCTTGCGTGGGGCTGCTCTCAGCCGTACGCATTAGGGAACCATCAGTCACTTGAAAAGCAGAGAGGCTCTGACGTACACAGAGAGATGGGCAGTTTTAGTGAGCCGGCAATACAGACACGACTGCGTTTGCCCAGACTATTTAGGTTTGACAAGGACCTGCTGGTCTCACTGCTGGGCAGCAGCCACCGCTGCTGTCTCCTCACCCACCTCCTCATGGGAGGGCAGACTGCTCCTCCACTGTGCTAACGTAAATGTGAAGGGATGCAAACACATGGTGCTTTTTTATGTATATAACGACCCAGTGCTACCTGCTTTTCACCTTTATAAGCAGGTTGGTCAGCTTATATTTAAATTGGGAAATATATTTAATACTATATCCTTGAGCTTTAATGTGCTTTTCTTCTCCATGACAGCAATCAGTGAGGGCTGAGGACAACCAGAAGCTTGCAAGAGATGCGGTGCCCTGTGCAGCACTGCAGCCTGTGGGAGGGAAGGACATCAGACCTCATTGCCCAGCTCAGCTACAGGCCGGACACAGAGCAGGAGAAGGCAGAGAGCAGGAAGTGCAAGGGGCGTAGCTCCTGCACTGAGGCAAATCACATCACTTCTGCGCATGCTCTCTGCAGCGCCCAGCCATCACATCCTTGCAGCTTACTGACTCCTGCCCGGTGGTGGACAAGAAACTGAGTTTCCAAGGGAATCTCCTAGGTCTTTTCCCAAGTTATGCTCTACCGTCTTCCCTCTCCAGACTACGGAAAAAGGAGATGCAGGCAGCCCTGAGCACTGTGATAAGTTTCAGGCAGGAGAATCACAGAATCGTAGAATAGTTTGGGTTGGAAGAGACCACAAGGATCATCTAGTTCCAACCCCCTGCCATGGGCAGGGACACCCTACACTAGACCAGGTTGCCCAAAGCCCCATCCAACCTGGCCTTGAACACTTCCAGGGATGGGGCATCCACAGCTTCTCTGGGCAACCTGTTCCAGTGCCTCACCACCCTCACAGGGAAGAATTTCTTTCTAATGTCCAATCTAAATCCCCCTTCTTTTACTTTAAACCCATGACCCCTTGTCCTGTCACTGCACTGACAGTGGGATGGCTCATTTCCAGGACCTAACACAAGATATTGATTAGAAGAGGAGGACTCACAGGTAATTCTTCTCATGATGGGAGGATTAAGTTGGAGGGAGGTGCATGGACTGAGGGTATTTATGAGCTCAATGCCTGCAGAGCTGGGGAGACAGCAGCTCACCAGAAATACAATCCTTGTACATGGAAGCTGCATATGTGGAAAGCAGACCTTTGACAACTACATTTGATGTTGTTAGAACAACAGGGGAGAAGACAAAGGGCAAATAATATCTTCTTCCACACTCCCACCTTCTGTGCATAAAACACTCCCACTTCTCACATCATAGAATCATAGAAGCATAGAATCATTAAGTTTGGAAGAGACCTCAAGGATCATCTAGTCCAACCATCCCCTCACCACCTATTACCCACTAAACCATGTCCTTAAGTACCACATCTAACCTTTCTTTAAACACACCTAGGGACGGTGACTCAACCACCTCCCTGGGCAACCCATTCCAATGCTCAACCACCCTTTCCCAGAATAAATTTCTCCCAATCTCCAACCTAAACCTCCCCTGGCGGAACTTGCAGCCGTTCCCCCTTGTCCTGTCACTAGTTGTCTGCGAGAAGAGGCCGACCCTCAGCTCACCACAACTCCCTTTCAGGTAGTTGTAGAGGGCAAGAAGGTCTCCCCTCAGCCTCCTCTTCTCCAGAATAAACAAGCTCAGGTCCCTCAGCCGCTCCTCATAAGACCTGTGCTCCAGACCCTTCACCAGTTTCGGTTGCCCTTCTCTGGACACGCTCCAGGGCTTTGATGTCTTTCTTGTGGTGAGGGGCCCAAAACTGGACACAGGACTCCAGGTGCGGCCTCACCAGGGCTGAGTACAGGGGGACAATCACCTCCCTGCTCCTGCTGGCTACACTATTCCTGATACAGGCCAGGATGCCGTTGGCCTTCTTGGCCACCTGGGCACACTGCCTGCTCATGTCCAGGCAAGCGTCAACCATCACCCCCAGGTCCTTTTCCTCTACACAGCTTTCCAGCCACCCCGCCCCCAGCCTGTAGCGCTGCCTGGGGTTGTTGTGGCCAAAGTGCAGGACCTGGCACTTTGCCACATTAAACCTCATCCCGTTGGCCTCTGCCCAGCGATCCAACCTGTCCAGGTCCCTCTGCAGAGCCATCCTACCCTCCGGCAGATCGACACTGCCCGCCAGCTTGGTGTCGTCTGCAAACTTACTGAGGGTGCACTCAATTCTCTCATCCAAATCACCAACAAAGATGTTGAAGAGCATGGGCCCCAGCACCGACCCCTGGGGCACACCACTCACGACCGGTCGCCAGTTGGATTTGACTCCATTCACCACCACTTTCTGGGCCCAGGCATCCAGCCAGTTTTGAACCCAGTGAAGAGTGTACCTGTCCAGACCATGGGCCACCAGCTTCTCCAGGAGAATGCTGTGGGAGACCATGTCAAAGACTTTGCTGAAGTCAACAGCCTTTCCCTCATCCACCAGGCGGGTCACCTGGTCATAGAAGATGAGGTTGGTCAGGCAAGCTCAGTGCTGTGACCACCTCCCTGGGGAGCCTGTTCCAGGGCCCGACCACTCTCTTGGTGAAGAACCTTTTCCTGATCTCCAACCTAACCCTCCCCTGGCGCAGCTCCATGCCGTTCCCTCGGGTTCTATCGCTGGTCACCAGAGGGAGATCAGCACCTGCCCCTTCGCTCACCCTTGTGAGGAAGCTGTAGGCCAGCATGAGGTCTCCCCTCAGTCTCCTCTTCTCCAGGCTGAAAAAGCCAAGGGGCTTCAGCCTCTCCTCATACATCTTCCCCTCTAGACCCTTCACTGTCTTTTTCCCCTAAGAGAACAGAAAGAACACCACAAAATGTCTATAGGTTAGTGAAAAAATAGGATAAGAAGTCACCTTATTCTTTACAATGGAGGAAACTGTTCACATGGTCCAATTTGAGCACTCCTTGCCACTAGAAAACTGTGGAAACTAGAAATATAGAAAGGTTCAAAAGTGATTGAATAAGTACCAAAGAAAAATGCATCATGGGGTTTTAATATAAAACGTGCCACCTTTGGCTTATACAGTTCTTCAGCTACAGATTGTTGGAGCTGGGAAGTTAGGATAAGTATTGCTACATGTTTGCTCTCTTCTTATGCTCTTGCCATTACTGGCTACTGTCAGAGATAGATGTCAATCTGAACAGAGCTTTTGCCTGACCTGGCCCATCACCAGCAGATCAGACAGGACATTGGAAAATCCAAGATGTTCCTCTTTCTCCTCTCCCTCTTCTTTCTTTTCCCCTTTCCTCTAAGGAAGGTAACTTTCCACAGGAATGTATCTGGAAATGATAGATCAGTATGGTTTCAACTTGTACAAATGGCTAATTGATGTGCTTATCAAATCCCAGGGGATTAACTCAGCTGCCATAAATTCATGTTAGGGGAAGCAATGCGGATTCTCAGGTGAGAAAGCCAGGTCATTGCTGTAGACAGAGAATATAGCAGGTTTGTGACCATGTCCCCCCCATCCAAAGGCAGCTCATAAGCAGAGTACCATGGATCAAAGCACATATGTGAAACGACAAAGAAAACACACCTTTTTTGCAAAAGCATGTTCAGAGGTGTGGGAGGAATGAGGCGCAAAGGAAGACTTGTTCACCTGCTTGTTAACCTCCATTTTTCTAACATTAACAAACTGGTTCTCCTGTAGGTCTGCACTGAACAAAGTTCAGGAACACATCTCTTTGAAATAATCAATTACCTAATAAAAATAAAAAAAGTTGACTCTAGCTGACATGATCGTTCCCCTGCTGCACAGAATGAGAAGCATCCTCACAAGGAAGCGGTCAAGAAACCTGCCATGTTCTTTCCAGGATGCAGACAATTACTTTGTTGGTATTGCTACCATGATCCCATAGCCTCAAGAGGGCTTCAAGGCTATAGGCAGGGTTTCACTGTGACACAGAGCTGATCTGGCACTAATGACGTGCGACACAGCAACACTGTTTGGTCCAGGACAGACAGAAATTTCAATATACACTCTATGTCAGAAAGCAAGAACAGGAACACTATTAACTAAAAAGGTAAATATAACCCTTCTGCCCTTGACTGACAAAACAGAGCTGTATATAATCCTAGGCAACCACTTAGATATTGTCTTTGGAGTGGATCAGTTGCACAGGAAATTTTAACTCTATTTATTCCCAAAAAATGTCATTATGAGTGCTAATTCTTATATCTCCTCGGTTGTATTTTCACCTGCAATCGGACTGAAAGTCTCCACAGTTGTCGCACAAGACTAATGACAGAAGACTACTAAATGAGGCAGCCCTCCTTTGAATATAAACCTCCTTAAACAATGATTTCGATCCCACCAAGAAAATTGGTCTCTTAGGGGAGAATGCGCTTTTGCTGCAAAGAAGCCCTGCCAGATGAATGCCCCAAGCCCCAGAGCTGTTCCAGGGGCACGTGGCACACCGGGCGGATGGCGTTGCTTTCTGTGCCTCTCCCATTAGCCATGACGTGCAAACAGTAGAGCTCTCACTGCAGCACTGCATTGGCGTACCGGGAATTTCCCTTGAGCCCTTTAAAAAACAGTCCTGTAATGTTGACACATCAGTGAAGGAATAAGCTGTAATATCACTGCAAATTCAACTTCATTTAATTCAGTTCCACAGAAAAATTCAGCAAGGCTTTCAGTATTCATCACAGGCTGAGACGGCACATCTCAAGGTTCCTAAATAATGTATTAAAAGCAGAAGAGTTAGGTTTCCTTTTAGTTTCTATGGCTCTTTTGTCAGCATTTAACATTACTGATCACAGGCTCTCTCTTTTTATCCATGGGAGGTGTATTGCAAGATTCTCACCCAGCAAGGACTGTGTCACAGTTGTTCCAGGACAGACAGCCTTGGTGATCTGCAGGATATTTCAGTAAGACCCTACAGCAGAGACACTCAGCCTCTGGTGTGATGCCAGTTTTCCTCTCTGGGACATGAGGGGCTTTTGGCACGTGTGAACTGTGCTCCGTATGGTGCCTCTGTGCCCAGGGCACGTTCCTGACAAACACAAGTCAAGCAGCAACCTCCTTGGGACTGGGCATCCAAAACAACTCAAGTAGCATTATTTGCTTTGATGCAGCAGCCCTGTACGTAGGGTTACAAGTAGGAATATCTTCTTTTTTTTCCTGGTCCCAGTCGTATCTTATAACATCACAGCAAAGGTCACTTATCTTAGTTCCAGTGCCAGCCACTGCAACCTTATCTTTTCTGGTTTTCCTTCTCATTCTTCTTTTTATTTCAGCTGAACATGAGCAGGGTAACTCCATTTGCTTTTTCCATATGATGAATTGTCAGGCCTCTGTAGCAACCTGTAAGAACTGTCCTTAACCAATCCTTACCTCCAAGGGAAACCATCATCTTATTGGGCTGCTATGACTGTTCCTTCATTTCCTCATGGGAAGCACAGACAGCTCAAACTTTACTTGTGCTGACACCACTGTCCTTCATCAGCCTCATAGCCAGAGCTCTTCCACCCTGATGATGTCCTCCAGTGTATTGGCACTTTTGTTTCAAGAAGGTTAATAGGGGTCATCATCAGGCACTGGTAACAAAGAGGACGACGGCCAGCCTGGAGACAGGCGTATGGAGATTAGGTCAACCCCATAATGTCAGTAACTCCTTTTTCAGAACAGCAGTTTCTCCCTGGCCAAAGTCCCTTCTTATTTGTCATGACTTGCTCAGCCCAGAGGAGCAGCCAGTCACCTGGAGTCTCTTGGTTGTTTCCAGAGCTTATTACTGGATGCACATCAGAAATAGCTAAATCCCTTCATGAAACAAGACCTAGAATTAATGTGATGTGGGTTTATTTTTAGGCACCATTTTCCCTCTAGAAGCCCCGGCCTGTAGGGACAGAAATTATGAAGAAATCCTTTTGTTTTCAGTGAGCATATGCATATGCGTAGCCAAGTTTTCAAACAAAATCAGCTTAAAAATTCGTGGGTCTGATTGTTTTCTTGGAAGGTAATTTGTTCCTGCATAATCACATCTTCTCAAAGAATGGCAGCAGGTTGATGTTTAGAAGCCTCTGCTGCCCCCAGGCTCTCAGTTCCCCTGCACTGTTGCCTCTGTGGGTCTGTGCATCCCAGGTTGCTCTGCAGAGGCCTGTAGTAACACACAATTTACTGACCTGCATGTAGTTCAGAAATTCAAATTACAAACTTGACAGTGGAAAAAACCCACCAAGTTCTCTTCAACTTCTCTGTTAAATGAAAAATCATAAAATTTACTGAGAAAGAGGTGCCTGCTTGTATTGGGTTTGCATGGCAAGGTTTTGGTAGCAGGGGGGCTACAGGGGTGGCTTCTGTGAGAAGCTGCTAGAAGCTTCCCCCATGTCAGACAGAGCTCCAAGATGGACCCACTGCTGGCCAAGGCCAATTTCATCAGCAATGGTGGTAGTGCCTCTGGGATAACATAGTGTAGAAGGGGGAAAAACACCAAGAGCAATTGCAGCCAGAGAGAGGTACTGAGAAGATGTGAGAGGAACTACTCTGCAGACACCAAGGTCAGTAAAGAAGGAGGGGGTGGAGATGCTGTAGGTGCCGGAGCAGAGATTCCCCTGCAGCCTCTGGAGAAGACCATGGTGAGGCAGGCTGTCCCCCTGCAGCATGATGGTGGAGCAGATATTCAAGTGCAGCCCATGGAGGACCCCATGCTGGAGCAAGTAGAGACATTTGAAGGAATCTGTGACTCCACGGGAAGCCCATGCTGGAGCAGGCTCCTCGCAGGACCTGTGGAGAGAGAGGAGCACACACTGGAGCATGTTTGCTGGCAACACTTGTGACCCTGTGGGGGACCCATGCTTGAGTAGCCTGCTCCTGAAGGTCTGCACCCCATGGAAGGGACCAACACTGGAGCAGTTGGTGAAGAACTGCAGCCCATGGGAAGGACACATGTTGGAGCAGTTCATGGAGGACTGTCTCCTGTGGGAGGGACCCCATGCTGGAGCAGGGGCAGAGTGTGAGGAGTCCTCCCCCTGAGGAGGAAGGAGCAACAGAGACAATGTGTGATGAACTGACTACAACCTCCATTCCCTGTCCCACTGTTCCTCTGCAGAGAGGTTTGAATAACATTTCTTTGCATTTCTGGCAAGCTCTGATGTGGGCATCATTTCTTGTTTTACCAAGGAGGTAATGCCACAAATAACCAAGCAGAACAGGTGGGACTGGCTTCATATTTGGGAAAAAAAAAACCAAATCCCACACACAAAAAAAATCAAAACCAAAAAGAACTCTAAAAGGCCCCTCCCCCCCCCCAAAAAAAAAAAACAAAAGCAAAACCTAAAAAAACCCAGGGAGTGCCTGTAAAAAATTCTTTTTTCATTCCTTGTTGTGCAAGTTGCAAGAGCACTTTCCTGCCTCCTCAGGCCATGCCATGTTTCTGAGCTGCCCAGATGCCTTTCAGGACATCACCACAGACAAGTCAATAAATAAATAACACACAGGTGCCTGGCCAGCTGCACAGAGTGCCTGAACATCTGCTTAGGGCTGCACTGGTCCCCAGAGGTCCTTCCAGAATGCAGAGTCCCTAGGGTGACCCTAAGTGAAAATAGCAAACCTCTGGGCAGGAGATGGAGTATCCATCTGGAGACCTGAGTCTGTGGAGGAACTCCCATGGGAAGCATAGGCCATCACACATCTTGGCACCTTCCAAACTGTGGAAAAACAATCTTTGCCTCTCTAGCATACAAGAGGGCATACAACAAGACTAACCAGTTCCTCCCCCATCCCTCAAATCCCTAACTTCTGCAAACTGCATGAGAGATGGAGCAAACTCCACCCACCAGAGATTAACCAGGCCTCACCATGTGCTGCTTCCATGTTTCCAGGTGCTGTAGGAGGCCAGTGCAATATCAGAACCTGCAGAAAACAGCTTGAAACAGTCACCATGCCCCTGGCTTTCATCCCCTAGTGTCACTTCATCATAAACTCAGCCCACTCTTTTAGAGAGGAAGTATTTTCACATTGATGTGCAATATTGAGTTGTATTTATCCTGAAGGTTGCATAACAAACAAATCCAGGAAGATGGCTTGATACAAAAAGACTATGAAGTTATCCTATTTGGAACCACAGTAAAACCAGGAAAATAATTTATCTTTGTCGTGGTTTTACTCCAGCCATTGACTGGGCACCACATAAACACGCGCTCAGTCCCCCTCATTGGAAAAGGGGGAGAGAATCAGAAGAGTGAAAGTGAGAAAACTTGTGGGTTTAGATACAAGAGTTTAATCAGTGAAGCAAAAGCCGCGTGCACAAGCAAAGCAAACCCAGGAATTCATTCCCCACTGCCCACGGCAGGCAGGGGTTCAGCCATCCCCAGGACAGCAGGGCTCTGTCACGCATAATGGTGACTTGGGAAGACAAACACCATCACTCCGAACGCCGCTGCCCCCCCCCTTCTTCCTCTCAAGCCCCTTATAAACCGAGCATGATGCCATATGGTATGGAATGTCCCTTTGGTCAGTTGGGGTCAGCTGTTCTGTCTGTCCCCTCCCAACTCCTTGTGCACCCCCAGTCATCCCGCCGGCGGGACGGTGCGAGAAGCCGAAAAGTCCTTGGCTCTGTGTAAACATCGCCCAACAACAGCAAAAACATCTCCACTATCAGCGCTGCTTCCAGCACAAATCCAAAACAGAGCCCCATACTGACTTTCTTGAAGAAAATTAACTCTCTCTCAGCTGAAACCAGGACAATCTTTTATGTTGAAATAGTATTTGCTGTCACAGTCTGACTAGAATAGAATAGAATAGAATCATTAAGGTTGGAAGAGACCTCAAGGATCACCTAGTCCAACCGACCCCCCCCCACACCTATTAACCACTAAACCATGTGCTTCAGTGCTGCATCTAACCTTTCCTTAAATACCCACAGGGACGGTGACTCCACCACCTCCCTGGGCAACCTGTTCCAATGCCCAACCACCCTTTCCGAGAAGAAATTTCTCCTAAGAAAATTACTCCCACCCTTCTCCTTCCTCCTATCAGAGCTCCCCTAGGTACAGAACATCTGGGAACATCACTCTTCTCTTGTCCACAAGAAGCAAACTGGAGGTATCCCAGTGGGGATTTGCCTACCTTTCATTCACAGGAACATGCCACTTGACAGATACTGAGTATGAACCCATGAATAAGGACATAAATCTGGAAAAGGACTTGGGATTATTCTTGTCCGTGAGGTGGTAGCAGGCACCTTGCTTGCTTGTGCCTCTGCCTCCCTCTTATGCTTTGCTGTGTGTCATTAACAAGGAGACTCCCCAAGTCAGAGTCTCCTTGTGCATCAAATACAAGAAAAATAGTGGCAATGAGCAGGACTTTCAGTTACCTGCCTATCCAGTCCTTGCGCTGTGCTTCTGCCTGTGCCTTCACTTCTTCCCAGGTCGTTGTAATCTTAGCCTCTATTGTTACCTGCATGTCTTGAGGCTCAGCATCACTTTCACATCTGCATCCCTCTGCCCTTTCAAGTCTCCTCCAAAGTAATTTCTTCTAGATCATTTATTAATGGAAATTGTCCATCCCCAAGTGTGGACTTGAAACCAGGGAGGGACACAGAGAGAGAGAACGAGGGAGAAGAAAAGCAAAGAAAAGGTAGAAAGGGATATGTGCAAGATCTGAGGCTCACCACAGTAGTTTTCTGCTCATGTCTCTGTATTTGCTTCTTCAGAGCATTTGTTCTGATGGTTTTATTTTTCTGCGTAATGTTGTGCAGAATTATGGCATCATGGAAATAATAATGAACAGTGCAATCTCTCACCTTCCCACTGGAATAAAATCATCATTTGATTTGTACATAATTTTCTTAAACTCCCACTAAAAGGCTTCTGTCAGAGATGAAACATATTTTTTAATTATTAATGGAGCTTCCCATGAAAATAAATAAAACAAAAAGTTGAGTTTCTAAATGACCTGTTGGTATTCAGAGACAACTGCAGAGCAAATTATTTGATGAGGCTGGTAATCATGAAAAAATTAATCAATTTTTTTCTTTGTATAAATCATAAACATTTCCTAGGGAACACACCAGAAACTTCTTCATTAAGAGCTTTAAGTCACAGTACAGCTGAGGTTTCTTCTCTCTCTTTCTCTCTCTTTCCTATATGGAAAAGGGTTACTTGTCAAAGGATCCCTGTTCAGTCCATGCTGAGGTGAGCGGGTGTTTCCCTTTCATCTCAACCGATGCTGAATGAGACACAGTGTCTTCATACAGGCCACAGCAGCCACAGCTGGACCCTTCTGTGACATCCCTCTTCTTCCAGACAAACTGCCATGACTCCACTGATGGAATCATGATTTCTTTTGTCTTCTCTTTTTCTTTTCCTAATAATCTAAATTTCCATTGTAAATTTTCAGTGGTAAAATTATCAATGCAGCAAGCAAAGGGCAGTTCAGTCAGATTACTTCCAGTTGAGTTTATTAAAGCTGGAAACACGAAGAAGTGGCAATAGAAAGCTGAAAGTAATGAGAGATGTTTGACAGGATAGTGTGAGAGTAGGTTACGATTTTGATACATTGGAGAAACAACCTGAAATTAATAACAGAAGTTTCATTAGGACAAATATAAGCTTAATCTCTTCAGAAAACATATCCTCAGATGCAGAAAGACTAATAGTATTAAGAGATCTTCAGAAATTTACTGGCAAGCCCTATTGGTAGTGCTCTCATGAGGATGACGTTGAGATAGCAAGGAACAGCTGCATAATCTGATCAGAGTTTTCATAAACTATCCTTAAAAAAAAAACAACCTTAAAGTCTTCCCTGAACAGCAGAGGAAGGACCATTTGCTTCACTGGTTTTCATCCTCCTTTATCTTGTCCCAGAGTGCTATAAAATCCACAGTAATTATATTTAAGTACCTACAATCAAGAATCTTGAAGGAGGATATATGAGAGAGTATAAGCAGCAGTAACTCTGGTGCCATCACTGTGACAGTCGCAGGCACAGAGGAGCCAGGGAAGGGGACACAGAGCCGCCAGCGGGAGGAGGAGAAATGCCCATCGCTCCTCCTCCACACCCCTGCAAAGTGACCCCCAACGCCAAGGTGGGCTCCAGGGGACTGATGTCAAGAGGGCAGTGTGCCAGCGTGAATCTTGACTTGGAAAGATGGCTTCTCCTGAAAAAGGATGAAACAGCAGTTCATTCAGAGTGTGGTTCTCAAAAACACTAATACTATCTCCAAATCACTAGGACATCTGCCAAAAAACAAACACATGCAAAAAACCATGCCTGCTCCAGGCTTAACCCCCATCTCCAATTCTACAGACTTCATCGCAAATCGAGCAAAGTAAATTTTCCTCCCAAATACATGACAGCTTCTATGACTGCATTAGAGCAGTAAGCCAAAATAAATCATTTACGGCTACGACGTGCAGTGAATACATCAACACTTGGGAATCTGTGTAAGCTCATCTCACACAGGTCCTTTACCCAGGGGGAGTGGGTAGAAGTGGGGTATGTGGTCTTCCTGTTCACTGAAGTCTTCTGGTTGCACTCCTGTTGAAGACTTAGCTTATGCAATTGTAATGTTCACGCGCTCTCTTTTAACCCTCAGAAACTGATACGCAATTCGTTGGGTTTGTATTTGCTGTTTACCTCCTAAGAAAAAGGCATTTCATAGTCTCAACATGGCCAAAATACCCTGTCCATTCAAAGCCTACATCCAGCCAGACAAGGGCTCCTAAAGGCAGGTTTGCTTTATTCCTCATTGTTCTAAATCAGTCAGGAAACTTCAACAGAGGTGAACCAGGGAGGACTCAGTGGTCCCTTTCACAGGCTGATCTGACACCACCTACAAGCGAGACATCTGGGTCCCCCTAGTTGCCTGCATTAGACCAGTCCGAGTCCCAGTATGCTTTGCTTTGGTCCACAAGGTCCTTTCCCCATGAACAGCAGCCACATTTCTCCTCCTGCACAGAGCTCATGTGCCACCTACCACCCCATGGGATGGTGATGGCTGCCTCTGGCCCACATCTCACCCAGGGTGCCCTGGCTCAGGGCTTCCCCATGCCCACAGTGCTCCTCAGAGACCCAAGAGCTGCCTCTCCCTCTCCTAAGTTTGTCTGAGAGCAACGAAGAGGTTCAAAATTTATCACAGTTCTGGGAAGAGGCAAGCAGACAGGTGGGTAGGATAGCTGCAGAAATTTTGTCCCCCTTGGAAATGGGGAAGGCTTGTCTGGGATAAGTTAAGCCTTTCCTAAAGTGCCCAAGAAAGTTAAAATATTACTTTCAAATCTTTATTAATTATACAACTTCCAAAGATTTTCCAAAAATATGTAAAAGTACTTTTTCTTAGTAGTGACTGTTTCTCTGCCAAGTCATAATTTAATGTTCATGAGCCTATCCAACAGTCTGAAAGATATTTTTTTAAGTAAAAGATAAAATCTTTCTCATGCTCATCATTACAAAAGCAACAATATATGCACTCACAGCATCCCAGCTTAAACAAACAAAAGAACAGCTAATAATGTGTTTACTCAGGACCATGTAAAACCAGAATATAATAGAAATTCAAGTGGCAATCTTACTGAATCAATCAAAATTTAGTACTAGTGACCCTCTTTTCCACAGAGGGCTTGACACTTCAGATTTGGAAAAAGTTGCTGAAAAGATCGCAGAGATAAAATTGGAAATATATTTAAACTGTGGGAGAACATTAATTTAAGTTATGATAATATGACCTATTAAAGAAAGAAATTAAAAATTCCCAATTGATTATGTCAAAAGAAATTCAATTCCAAAAGGGGTTGAAACACGAATTATGCCTTAGTTTTGAAGAGGTGGAAAGAATATGAACATTTAATTCTCTGGCTATTTACAGAAGCCTAGTGGCTTTCAACTTTTTCCAGTTCGCAGACCCCTAAAGATTTACAGCAGAGGATCCCATTAAAGAAAACACAAACCTACTCACCAGAGGCTTGCTTTACTTGGTTACTCTTACTCATCTGTCAGAAACAGTCTGTGGAAATTAAGGGTCTAAAGAGCAGCATACAAACCCCACTGAGGACAGATGCTGCTTCCACAGTTAATCAGTATGAAGGCAGCTTGTTATCAGCCTTTGGCATGCCCAAATCTGACTTGTGTTTGGATTTGCACATGCAGGCACATGGAGGTGCAGGTCCTGGTGAGCCTGTGGATAGAACAAAAAGCTTGGCAGTGCTCTCCAATAGATGTAATTAGCAGATGTTTTCACCCATACAAATTACTTAATGTCAGGATAAGGAGGCATGGGCTGCAAGAAGCCTTTTGCTACCTTGGAAAAGGACAAGTGTTGTAAAAGGTAATGGGAAGACCTGACTATGCTACAGTGGGACTGAACTGTAGACCCATATTACCACATTTCCTCTAGACCCTCATCCAGTTACATCTGCAATAGCCAATGCCCAAAAATCAATGTTTCTTTGGTGAGGGAAGTCCAGATCCCCTGTATGTTTTGTTCTGCTACTGACAGCCTGACCCATGATCTTTCCCTTCACCCTCTGCTGTTGGATGGGGTGAGGAGAGTAGAGCCACCAGACCACCAGACTGTCTCTTAATCTCACCCGAGCAAATAGTTCCACTCCATATCCAGTTAAAGAGCTCATTCCATTCCTGGCACAAGGCAGCAAAGAGGGAGGAGAGGCAAGGGCCTGCCTCTAGGAAATCTGGGGACTCGAGCCCTTGTTTGATGCACCAGCTCCAGTCTAGGATGCGTGGTCAGTTTGGCTCTTCTCCTCCCAAACTGTTACGTTTCATATGCTGCCTTTCTCCCTTTTTTACACAAAATCTAAATTTCATTCAATTGTGAGATTTATGCAACTTCCAAAATCTCCATAATTCTCATAAATCAGGATTTTTACTTTCTTTCCTGACAAGGTCATACAGATCTTCTGCTTCATGGACCAGGACAAGCAAGGTGACTTCACCGCCATTGTTCTCATCACTGATACTCGTCTTCCCTTTTTAGGCTCGCCCTGTGTATTTATAGCAGTACAGCACCACTGAGGACAGTGCATGTGGTGTTCATCTCCCAGGCAGAACATCATACCAATTATTCTTCATCCTTTTTAAAAAAAAAAACAGGTACAAAACAGAAAGAGTTACAATCCTCCTATCTTCACTCTCATAGCTTCAAGAGACTTATTATTTATTATTGTATTTTTAAACATTACATGATTACTTAAGAACTAGAAGGCCAGAACTAGAAGGTTACATTGTCATTACATAAATAACAAATACAATATTAAGTTAATAATTCAGACTAGTGAAAGTTGCCCAAAATTTGACCTTTAACTGAATACCTAAGTGTACAAAGCATGGCTTTGCTGGAAACACTGTTCATTTCTATAGCACTGATATCAGCTGTGTCTTATGTCCCCAAAATTAAAGGAACTTTAATGTGACTTGCATATGACTGGAAATTACAAGACTAAGCCTGTGCTACATAAGGGAAAAGTGTTATATGAGGCATTAGATCAGTATGACTCATCCTGAATATTGGGTTTGAAGAATGTTAATAGTACTATTGTGGTATCAAGCTGGCTGCTACAGTTAAGATTGCACTTGGAATTTCCATTATAAATCCTATTTTCAAGGGTTTATAACTTGGTTGTAGTATAAATTCAATCACAGCTGAAACTCAACATACAGAGTCTCATCATTGCAAGCAAAAGGTTTTTCAAAGAAAAATCCTTTTGGTTGTTTGAAGTCGAAGGAATGAAAAAACCAGTAGAATCATTAAAGGAGAGTTGACATTTTTCTGCCTTTCTGTAAATTAAAAATGACCTCTGTATTTAAACTCAGGATTTCATAGGTCATTAATCCAAAACAGAGAATGCTATCTTTAGGTGTATTGAAACAAAACTCATTAAAAACACTTGAGCTGTTACCCTGAAAGAACTACCAGAAGATACATTCAGCAACTTCTCTGAAGTCTCAATTGAAGTTTTGATATTCGGATGACTGACCTTCAGCATTGGATTCAGCTGCAGAGCTTCCATCAGTTCCTGAGTAACATCACTGCGTTTCCAGAATGGAGTTGTCTCTAAGTACGCTGGGCAACGCCATGCTATTGGCACTTGGGTGGGTCTTGCAGGACGGGTGCAGCTGTGCTGCAGGACGTGGCACTGTGCAGGGAAGCCCATGCCAGCCTGGCAGAGGTGGCTAGTGTGGCCCTGAAAAGGCTCAATAGCCCCAGCCCTGGCAAAAACATTTATCTTCAGTAAGCAGCTTTTATTTCAGATCAAGCCATTTACTCAGATCTTTAATGTCAGTAGCAGTGTTTTTGAGGGTTAATATTACTTTAATGATACAGGTTGCAACCTAATTGGAAGCTTCTAATTGAGTGTTTCTAAATGGAAGGAATTAATTGCATCCATGAAAAAACGATGGGGCTCTTGTCAGGTGTCCATCTAGACTGGAAGTATTTCCCCAAAGCTGCTGAGTTAATAAGCTTCTTAATTTCATTGAAGGAGATTTTGTTTCATTAACTTTCCTCAGCCGTGTCTGCCTAGACTTGTCAAAAGAATTTCACATGAACATCAGACCACCTCGATGCATCTCAAACATAACTGCTACGAGGACCCAGATAGCAGGCCCTTGAGGCAAAATGTACAAAACCCTTAAATAATGTCTTTGATCTTCAAATTGACAATGTTCTTTCTTCCTTTTCTTTTCCCTCTTCACATGAAATATATGTTGGCTAATGAGCAACGCCTGCCGGCATCCCCAGGACCTGCAGGGTTCAGGCAGCAGGAGCTGCTGGGCAGCCCCGCAATGGGACATCCCCAGGAGCTGGGTCACTGGGCACCCGGCGGGCTTCATCACAGCTCTGAATTAGTCTTTCTGCTTGAACTGAAGTCAATCCACTCAAAACATTTGTGGTTTTTTCCCCTGCATTAACACCCTAACAGTGTTAAGGAGTGTTCAGTAGGTTTCACAACATATGATGGGATGGCAGAGCCTCCACTTCATCTCGCCTCCTGTTTGGTAAGCAGTATTTCTTCCCATACCTTATAAAGCATTGCAGTAAAGCAGAAAGCTCCCAACCTGCAACACCATGAGAGTCTGTTTGAGGGGAACTTAACGATCCCTTTAAAAAAACTGACGAGAATGAAAATGTGTGAGTGGTAGTTTATGGGAAAACTGAGTTTACTGCAGAAACTTGTATTGCTGGCAATATAATGAAGGTTTGCAGCACTCTCTCCTTGCATATGAGATAATAAATACAGACAAGCAGAAAATATTTCTCCTCAGTATCTGTACCAGTAAACCATACCTTTTAAAGTGTTTGCTGTGGACTCAAAACCCAGGAGCTGGAACCTTTGCGGCTCTTCTAAACTTCCACAGAAGCACTGTGTGTCAAAGTCAATGTTACTGTGCAACATCAGCAACTTCAGAGCGAGGCAAAGAGGTGAGCACCACTACTGCAGACAAGCAAGAGCTTAAAAGCAGAGAGGGACAGGTTCAGTAAATGTCTGAGAGACCCAGCTATGTCTGTTGAACCAAATTTTTGTCTCAACAGTCAAGAGACAGCATTGACAACCACTATGGGGCTGGAGAGGTAGAAGAGTAGCCAGGGTGAAAGGAGAATAGATATAAAAAAGGCTTAAGCCCAACATCCCAGCACCCTGCATTGGGAAAAGTGCATATTCAGTCCAGGGTTTAGGAATGCAAACCCTATATCCCCACATCTGTCCAAGGGTTGTCACCAGCAGAACCAGCAGCATTGCCAGATGAAAAAGGAAAGGATTCAGTTTGGACTCCAGCTTCTCTAGAAACACCTTCCTGCAACCAAATGAACAGAAGAAAGAGGAGAGAGCAGGTGTCTTTTTACTCTGAAAGGAAATAAGGGTAATAGTAGATGGTGAGTAACATGTAAAAGCGAGACTTTGCAAAGTGACGGCAAAGTTAAGCCACCAGAAAGTGGCTTAGATTCAGAATCAAAACTGTGGGGTGGAATATTTCTGCTTATTTAGGCTCACAGACCATCGTTTCCATAAGGTTAAATCAAGCCCTGGCAAGTTCCTCATACATAACTCTCTTGGTTTATGCAATAGGCCTCAAATAATATCTCCAGATGTTATAACCAGAGATAACAACTTGCTGAACGAGCATGTCCCCATGTCACACAGTTTCAAGTGGCAGAGCAGATAAAGCAAATGCACAAAAGCGTGTTTATGGGTGTTTGGGAAGAAAACTGCCTCATTTGCTTCAAACTAAAACTGGCATAAGTTTTAGTGCTGGTGGGAGTGAAGATGAGAGCTCGTCTGGACTTCTTCCATATTAAAATAGAAGGGGAAATCTCTAGGAAGCAAACCTACGCACTGAGCCACAGAGAGAGCTGAGCCTCGGGAAGCTCCTAGGAATTTTCCAAACAAGGACGGGTGCAGCTTCAGCAACAGGTAAGCTTCAAAATCAGCCCCAGAATGGCACAGAGCCAAGAGGTACCACTACCTGCAGGGACGTCTAGAGGATGAAGCTGGGGAGTGGTGGCCATGTGGAGTGATCAGTGCAGGACACTGGTTTGCAACCTGTTGAGTCAGGGACATTCACAGAGTTGCTGAACTGGGAGATAGAAAAGAGAGATGAGACTTCACTTAGAGGACTACTTCCACATCAAAACATTAAAAAGGGAGGGTTGGCATATCATCTTCAGAGCATTTGGGTTGGTACTATGCTTGGTCACTTCCTCACTGCTCCTTCTCTGGTCATGATGCTGCTTGGTGAAGGATCATGTTGCCAATCGTTGGTGGGGTGAGTGTCATCTGCTGAACTGAGCCACACACATGATCCTCTTCATATATAATTTTGGCGTAGATTTGGCGTATGTAATTATGGAGTAGTGTACAGTACTAATCAAGATAAACAAGGTTGTCAAAATAGAAGAAAGAATAGATAGACTGAGTTCTCAACACATTTTAAAAGAAATCATGAAATTACTTCTCTTTGAACTCAAATACTTTGTGTTTGATGCATTGTAAAATTCTTTGTATAAGCAAAAATATTTTTTTTTAAAAAATAACCAAAGAGATGATTTCAAAGGGCTTAAAAGACCATTTGTCATTTTCTCAGCGTAATTAAACAAAAATAAAATTGTCTAACTGTTATACCCAAAACTATACAGAATGAATTCAGCCATCTACATGGGTGGTTCTAAAACAAAATTAATCAAAATTGTACCTTCTGTTACAGAGAGCATAGAAGTGGTGAATCTATCTGTATTAGAAATGTAATGAAAAAATATGTTACACCTGAAAACTAAAACGATAGAAATCCATGCCAGCTGCACGCTGAACGGCTGCTATAGCACACACACCGCTTTGTTCCTGTGTGCTGTCACCCAAATACCATCCTCGCTGCCCAGCGTGAATGCGCGTGCCTTAACGATACACTAAGTGCCATAATACAGAAACATGAAACTTTGCCCGTAATTTTTAATTGCATAAGGATTTTTTTAAATAGAAAACATCTATTCTATTCTATTATCCTTTTTCAATCTGTGAAGCTATTCCAAACAAGGGAAAGTAAAATTTAATTAAACCCAATTCAAATCTATTCCCTGTCTCCCAGTGGAAAAGCGTTATCTACAAGGGCCCAGCTGCCAGGCTTGCTGGGAGGGGCATGTTCAGGGCGCTTGATGTCAAGCAGTCACCGCATTAATGTATAAACTGTTCATTCAGCTGAGACTGAAACCCAAATCTTTCAAGTGAGAACACAAGTGCCACAGGGATTCACTTGCATTCTCTCTCATCCCATGATTTTTTTCATGCACAGGGTGAAAATTCCTTATTTGATGATGAAGAGAAATGGACTGAATTTCTTTAGGCAAGAAGTTTGGCCTTGGTCTTCTTCATAACAGAAAGGGCATCTCTCTCATCCTAACTACTGGATTGTAAAATAAAGGCTTGATCACTGCTCCTTTTCTTTGGTGGTACTAACCTTCAGGAAAAGCTGCCAACAGTAAATCCATACTGACGAAGGTGCTTCCCTTAGCTCTGAGAAAAGATCTGCGTCCTGGAGAAGGAAATAATTTAAGACACATCCCCATCTGAAGTGACCTTTGTTAACTGGCACAGCTACTGCCTGTTCAGCATGCTGACTCCTGCTCTTGCCCTCCATCCATGCTTAGACAGACCTCTTACCTGGGGCTCTGCAGTCTACTGCCAAGACATAGTGACTGAAACCACAAAACACTCTATATTGTGGTGCATAAATCCTTTTTTGGACAGCAATTCCTGTTTCACAGATCATACACACTGCAGGTCAGAGCATCTGTCCCATCAGCCTCATGTAGACCAGTCCAGCACCAAGGACCTGGGGCACAGCACATCACTCTGACCAGGCAATGTGGAGGTCTGATGACAGCTTGGCTCCTACACGTTGTGGTTCCCTCCCTTGGGCTTCAACTTCTACACGTGTTGCACACTGTGCATGCAGTCCCCCTCTCTCCTCTCCTGCCCAGTTGTCTTAACAATTATTTTCTTCCCATGTTAATTACCACAGCCACCAACGGCCTCACTAGTCACATAGCCCAAGGCAAGCCAGTAGTTGCCACCATGGTTTTCATCAGCTTCTGTCTCTCATCAAACTGTTGAAAAAAATGAAATGTTACCTTAGTTATCCAGTTCACACATGATTAATTGGGTCCATGCTGGCTGGGCAGAGGCAGGCAGGTCTCACCTGCCCAGGAGGTGCCCCAAGGCAGGCTGCAACCTCCGACAGGTCTACTGCATTGATATTTAGAGACTGAAAGACCCACCAGACAAACAATACACAGTATAGGACTTTCTGGCTAACACTGATAATCAGAATCAGCCAAAGTATCTTCTACAAACAGATCAGCACACCGATCACTATACCGAGAAGTGACATTGGAGGAATCAAAAAAGGAGGAAAGGTTTTCATTATCTTTCCTCCATCAGATGCCTCTGCAAAACCTCTGCATCACCTCTAGAACATAAGCCTATAAAAATTAATATATGTAACAGAACTACCGAGCCATACCTACTTCTTCTCATTATAAGACTTGCCTTCCTTTGTCTTTTTTCCATGGTGTGCAATGCTCTTACCACTCTTCATATGTCTAGATTAGAGTATATGCTTTCTAAGATAGGGAATAAGTTTATATTGCTTGTTTAATTAGTTATTTATTTATCTGCATTGTAAGGCAACCAACATATTTTTGTTTCTTTATAAATAAGGAACGGACAATGAACTTGACCTCACGATATCCTAACTTTGATGAAATTCCAGATAACTTTACAAAGACACTCTGTAGAATAAGCATTGCAGTATCTCAATCAATATAGGTAGTGAAAATACTGGTTTGACTAATGGTCACACAGTAAGCTGGAATTTAAAGCTGAGTTTGTAGAGGTATTAATTCAATTTTATTAATTCAATTCATTTCATGCAATCCAGTAAACATGTGGTGACAAATCCTAACTTAGTTATTTCTGTAGATTACCTTAGCACCTTCTTCCTTCCTACTTCTGGACACTGCAATAATTAAATGCTTTCATTAAAAACATGCCAACTAATTATTTCTAAGGCAGTACAAGCAGAATTTCTCTCACTGAAAAGCTAGGTTGATTGCTGCAATATGTACTGAAACCATGAATGTTTGCATTTACAGCAACAAAGTAGTGATGGATATTCAATATGTAAACTGTGAATATGTTTCTGCACCTCATGGGGATTCCTAAAGATGTGAAGGAAAAACTCCAAACCAGCAGATAACCTCCCATGAGAGCCTTGCAGCTTAAAGAGAGGACTTCAGTGGACACAAAACTCATTAGACAAATTCTAAATACAGTTCACATAACATTATTCCAACATTTGAGTATTTATTTAGGATCTAATGGGGACAACAAGCACTCTTACATTGACTTTGAATCTCCCTACTTCTTTAAGCTTACTTTCTACCCATCTACTGAGAACCTCTCTGTTTCTGAGAGACTTCATGCCCTATTAATTCTCTTGTTCAGAAGTGATCTTTGGTTTCTCTTCAACCCACCTGATCTAGCCTATTCATTTGAGCTATAGTCAAGTGTCTACAGCTGAATCTACTGCAGGTCTCACTTGAGAGCTACAGATCTTCTCTAGATCTTCCTGGAATATACTGTCTATACTGCCAGAAGTCAAGTAAAGCAGGACTCAAACCGGACAAAAGAACTGACCCTGCCCAGGCACCCTGGCCTCCACCGATTCTGTGCAAAGCTCTGTTGTGGAGCAGCACTGACTCAACCCTGTCCAAGGAGCACAATGCCTTCGCAAAATAATATAACCCAGCACAGTAATATATCGCAGCCAAGCACAAACAACATAATGGAGCTTGTTGAAAAATCTGTTTGGGATTTTATAGCAGTTTTTCCCCACTTTATTTGCTCAGTCTGCCAGAAACTATAGGAAGCCTAAAGCATTTAGAACAAGATGTTCAGGATGCTGTATAAGGCAGGAGAACAGCAGCAATTTATTCCATATCCAAAACAGGACAAATAACTCGGTGTAACAGAGAGGAGTAGAGAGACATTTCTAAGCAAGCTCGGGACCTCCTTTGCAAATCACTTTCTGCCTTTACTTTGCCTGCTACCAGCATGTCACCCTTCCCGAGGGGGCAGCCGGATTTGTACCGCCAGTCTGAGTGGCACCGAGTGCCTGCTCAGTGCATCTAGCACAGTCACCAACGGAGAGCTGGGAATGGTCTCCCTTTGTGTATTCATTTGATGTACCAGGCAGCTTCCCTGCAGCACCGGAGGCACAGCGGGCTTGCGGTCAGTGTGTGGTCCCTGCAGCCATAGGAGGAACCGAGACCACAGTCTGTGGAGAGGCAGAGGAACGAACACATGCTCGTATCCCCTCCTGTGCCAGATGAGGGCTCCGATAAAGGCAATCACAACAGCACTTCTAATTTCACTAAAAGGGTGGAGTAGGAGAAGCTGGAGGTGAGTTTATCTTGCACTCCCAGCAAGACTTACTCAGAGAATCTGCCAACCCACAAAACATATTGCACCAGACAGGAGAAACCCAGTGGGACTTGGAAAGTAGAAAGATGAGCTATAAAAAAAGATGTGGTGTAAAAAACAATTGCTCAGGGGACTGCTCCATCACTTCTAATCCCTCAACTGATTTTAAGTCTCCGTGCGACACTGGAATGCACCCAAGACCCCTTGGGTTACAACTGTCTTCATCTTCTTTCACAGCGTTTCAATTAACTGGAGGTGTATTAAAGTAAAAGGGAGTTTGATATGGTCTTCAAAGGACCCCTAATCTCACAGGACTTATTGAAATGGAAAGGGTATTTTGAGTCATCTCTTCTTGTTTAACTGCCTAATCAGACAGACACTTTCATTGTCTGATTTGTGCCAACATCGAGATTGAACTTAAGATTCACATCTCATAGCTCTTAATATTATCACATTAGGGCTCAAATGAGATACAGCACCCTCAGGCTCTTTCCAAATGGTAGCCTGCAGGATTCCTTTATGAAGTGGGTTAAAAAAGACTTTTAGTACTTTCCTAATAGATAGCCTTCATTATTTACACATTTTAGAATGACAAAAAAGACTCACTGCAGAGTTAAAGCAAGCTGACAGGCTACATTGGAATTGCATCTAATAGGTAAGGAGATATTGCCATACAATAGACTTTAAATATTTCTGCAGGTCTACTTTTCAACATGTTTTAATACCTGGAGAATTTGCCACCCTCCTCTGCTGGACTTTTGATCATACGGAGGATATCTTTGGGGACAATTCCTTTCCTGGAGCCCATGTGCTCCATTTAAACTATGTGAGATGTGATTTGGCTTAGTGCTGAGGTGTTTTAAATGATTGAGAAGGGGTGGAAAAGGCATTTTGTGAGAATTTCTTTTCTCCTGATAGCTAACAAGGCAAGAACAAAGGGGGCTTTGCAGGAGTGTTTTCTATCGATCCTAGAGTTTGGCACGACCAGTCACAATCCAAGGCTTTTTGATATGATGCAATATGTTACCCAATGGACTAAGAGCAAATATTGGGCCACAGGTTAGACAACATTTTTCCTACCTTTTCCTTTTTTCATCAGGAACTAAATAAGTGAGGAAGCCAGTGGCTGATTCTATGCTATTTCAAAGGGTTATCCATTTCTCTGGTCATTAGCTACAATTAACTGTGTAATTATACAGTTTACCGTTTTATACTTCCTGGCAGGCTAAAGTCATTTTATCTGAAGCAGAGGGTGCAGTGTGGGGTGTTTAATTGTCGGGTCTTTTGTCAAACAACTGTCATCTCTTCCATTTGCACAGTCTTTGGGATATTGTAAATCCAGCTAAATGAACAGGTGACAGGCTTCCTCTCCATATAAACCAGAGAATAAGAGGAGCCACTACCACCTCTTTTGGTGCTTATATAGAAAAATTAGAGTGTGTGTTAGAAACTGAAAGACAAAGAGGGATCCTTGCTATCCTAGCACTTGGAAATCTCAGCCAAAGCGTGTGCTCCAGCGAGTGAAATCCTCATCAAACAAATAAAACCTAACCTCAGTCTTTAAACATTCACAGCTTAGACACAGCCTAGAAAGGGAACAGAGGGTAAACTGGGACCAGAAAGGGGATGGCGTAGAAGATGATCCTTTCACCTCTATATTTGGGTTATGCTTCCTTCTAACTGTGTGATTGGTCCTGTTGTATTGATTTCTTATTCGCTGAACACAAAGGATAACACTTTAGAATGTGTCCCTTTAGCTAAGGCTCCTGAGTCCCATTTACAAAGGTGATTTTTGAGATACCTGTGGAAGACAGCTATTTGCCCAAGTCACTGAGATATTTCAGTCATTTTTACCATGATACTTAATTAACCCAACAAGAGGTGCAACACCAGCATTGCAACCTTCTCCCATTTCACCCTAGCACTGGCTCTCAGGCTTTGCTCAGAGAAGACAGTAGGCCAGGCTGAGGAGCCAACGGACATTCAACAGCCTTCCTGTGTGTGGTGTCCAGGGAAGGCTGCCATCGAAACTCATCAAAAGCACTGAGGTAATGGTGAGGTGAGACCACCCAGGCCCCAAGTCTGTGGCATGAATCCATGATATTTGTGCAGCCTCAGAAGCCATCTATTGCATATGATAGGAAATACATTCACATGTGTGTAGAGACTTAAACACACCAGCAGACGGACAGTAAAGGCCAAATCCTGTTTGCACTATTTACAGACACATACATGCCCAGCTACCTACAAAGAGATCACAGCTAAGTGGTGAATAATACCCAGTTTTCACACAAGGGCAGCTCTGAGAAATGTCCCCTAGGCTCAGGGGCACAGCTCTGCAAGAACCACCAGAAAAATCCACACTCAGACACTACTAGCCACAGTGAAGGGTATCCAAACCCAGCCTGGGGTCACAAAGATTGGTCGCAACCTGGGGTGTAGAGGTCTGAAGCAAAATCAGAAGTGATGCTTAGGCAGCTCAAGTACTTGCTGATCTTCCCCTGGCTTACTGCAGTAGGGGTCTTCTCAACATGAATCACAGAATCCTAGAATGGTTTGGGTTGGAGGGGACCTCAAAGATCAAATAGTTCCAACCCCCCTGCCATGGGCAGAGACACCCTACACTAGACCAGGTTGCCCAGAGCCCCATCCAGCCTGGCCTTGAGCACTTCCAGGGATGGGGCCTCCCAGATTCTCTGGGCAACCTGTCCCAGTGAGGCTCCTACCACCTGGGGATAATACTGCTCTGACAAGATTTCCTCTGAAGTAGTCTGTGACACCATTTTTTCCTAAATTCTGTTTAACCACCCCCACAGTAAAGAGCTCTATATCAAGTCCCAGCAGCACTCATTGCATCGCCTAAAGTATTTTTTTGATGTAATATGCTCATGACCTTACACTCCTCTACTCTTTTAATACACAAAGGACATTAGGGCAGAACACCAATACAAAACAAAAAAGGCCCTAACAGGGCAAGCAGAAGCTGACAAGACACAAGCTGAACATCCATGGAATCTTTTTTCCTTCTTCTGTAAGAGAAATCTTCAAGTAAACTGTGTCTCATCCATCCCCTTTCTGGCATTATCCAGGCAGCCTGGCTCACCAGAGAAGGTCACACTTCCACAATTGCAGTAATTCTCTAAAAATTCAGGCATCACTGTGTCCAAAAAGTGGGGAAATAAATCAGTTAAGTCCTTGTGCATAAAGTCAGCTCTAGGATGAAATGGTTAAGTAAACTACAGACATCCTGTCGAAAGACAACCGTGTTCCTGAGTGATGTGCTCTAGGTGGCCCTGCCTTGGCAGGGGGGGGTTGGACTGGATGATCTTTCGAGGTCCCTTCCAACCCTTGTGATTTTGTGATTCTGTGAAGTCCAGCAAGAGCATGTATGTGACTCAGCACCATCTCAGTATCAGTTAACACAATGTCCTCAGTGCATAAATGTAAATTAACTAAAATTAAACCTGAGGTGCTAGTGCACAATGGAGATCTACTAAGAAGAGTGTTGAGGGGGCAAGTGGTGGTTGTTCTGAGCACAGAAACAGGAGTGTTTCCAATAACCAGGATGGCTATCTGGTCCTGGCAGCCCTGCTCTGACAATGCGGAGTGGCGGTTAATGTTGCAAGCAGATGCAGCGGGAATGTGTAGATGAAAGTACCTGTAACCTTCAGTTCCCATTGCTCCCCACATCTGTCATCCTCAGAGAGCTGCCCTCCACTGTGCTTTGCAGGAATCAAAAGAGCCATCTCATTCCTAACCTATGTGCCGGTTTGGCTCTTGCATACATCACAGTGTTATCTGTCCCCTTGTGAAAGGACAGATATAACATCCTCCTCCACCTCATCAGCATGTGTGTCCCCAAATAAATTAACTACAGCAGCTGCTTTTGGTTCTCTCGATCAAATGAAGATTTTTGTTCTTAAATTAGGCTACAGAGAAAACATGTACAGCACAGGGTCAAAGAGATTATGGGCTTCATTCTCAGGTTGCTTATTGCTGCTCTCCTCCAATGTCATTTCAGGGGATTTTTCTCTCAGTTTCCAACAACATGACAGTGATCAGAATCTCGATGTGCTCCAGTTCTCCTCCTGGAGAAGGTCAATGAGTTTCTGTCCTAACCTCTGCTACATAAGAAAGAAGATGATGCCTCACTCGTCTGATGATAAATTGCTCCTATAGACTCATTCAGGGTTTGATCCCTAGAGTCAGAACTGGCATTAATTTTGTCAGATACAGAGCATGACCCTCACCCTTAGTCTTGCAAACATGAGACCTCTATTTTAACAAGGGCCTATGCAGTGGTTAAGTATTTGAAGTTCACTTCTAAATAAGGCTGCCTAAAGCTTACAAATTGCCATACCTTCCAGTTAGTTCATGAACATTTAGAAATGCTCCTGGATTAAATGGAGTGTGTCACTAGGAACAAGAAATGCAAAATATTTCTGGTGACTGTTACTCAGCAGCTAAGATGGAGAGCTGAGGTCACTGCCCACTGCACTGCCAGTCCCATTGTTAAGAGGTGTTTCCCACCTCTGTGTATGTATGCTTTTGCCTCCTGTCATTCCTGGAACAGGTTGCCCAGTGTGCAATCTCAATCCTTGGAAATGTTTTAAACTCAACTGGACTGAGCAACCTAACCTAACTGGAACCACTTCAAGAAGGAGACCTCCAGAGGCCCCTTCTAACCTAAATTATTCTGTGATTTGCTCACAAGCATATGGAGCAAGAGTTACCAGTTCTTTGATTTGTCATCACCTAGCTAATTGGTCATTTATTGACCACAAAGTCAGGTAGTTACCTTTCCCTGACTCAATGTCATGGCTTTAAGAAGAACAGAAACTTAATTCAAAGGGCTTTTTCAGGAAAGAGTCACTGTGTGGTACATGAAGCAAACAATACATTTCAGTATTATTGGAGTGAAATGATAAAGAATGAGGCTTTCAGAAGAAATAAAATTATGAAGGACTATGAAAATTGAGTCCATCTGCCAAAAGCAATAATTTTGCTAGACAAATTACCTACATCAGTAGATACTGTTCCCAGTTTGCCAGCAGGCAAAACTTTGCCTGGTCCAGAACATTGGGTCAACACTGTAGAACGTACCATGAGTCAATCAGTAAATGGCAGTCTTCCTCAAGGTGAATGTTGAACTACAAATGATACAATGCTAAAAGCCCTGGATTACTCTTTCCACCTCTGCACAAATGTCCTGTGTGTCCACTTAGACTGAGTCAGCTCAGCTAACTTCAGCTATCTAAATTTAATCACCTGCTTGTACAGGCTCTACCTGTAGCAAATTGAGAGAGAAACACCTCAGATTCATCCCTCTTACTTTGGGCAGGTATCTTAAATTGGCTTAGGTTTCTCATTGGGGGTGCCTACCTCTCATCCTTCACTCCTCCTTGTCTTTACACTGGGTAGGGAAGGTATCTGCTCACTTTGCCCATTGAGATCGCAGTCCCGTGTACTGGTTATTTCTTGTCCTCTTTCTGTTTGGCACACAAAGGAGCACTTGTCCTTGACTGGGCACCATCACTGGACAAAGCAGGTGGAGAGCACTGGCATGGCCAGGAGCAATGAACAAACCACGGCACTATCAACCAACAGCACATACCCTCAAAAGAGACACCAAGAGACCCAGCATGGGGAGGAGGCACACACCCAGCATCCCACAGCTGCTGGACCTGTGCACTTATGCAGTGAAAGTGAAGAGCTAGCTAAAGTTTCGATGGCAAAAGAACTGGTCTAATTCTATTTTATGTTCAATTACTTTGCTTTAAAAAAAAAAAGAAAGAAAAAAGCAGGAGTAGAAGACATTTGGTGCTCAACATGGAACAGTACTTTATCATAAATTCCCTGCACAGCACCAGAAATGTATGATCTGCACTTTGAATAAATATTTAACACCTAAAATGGAGACTCCAACTTTGATCAGGGACCACACTTGGGAATAAATTGTCATTGCTTTTTAAATTGCTGCAGTTAAGCTACAGCAGGTTATATACAGCAGTTATATAAAGCTATACACGAAGTACAGTTTCTGTGCCACCACACCAGGAGCAGAGTTTGAGTTATACAACACTGAGACTGAGACGTTTTGTCCAAGGGAAACTATATTCCTCACTCTGAGATTTCATATTGGACGTTTATACCCTGGGCAAGAAAATGGATTTTCATAGGAATATATATTTACTGCTCTTATTCAAACAGCATTAAAAATTTGCAAAGTGTTTTTAAATCCAAATTAGAATTGAATTGCCTTAACTGTTCAATGCCAGGTCTTCTCTTCCTCTGAACAAAACCATATCCAAGATATTATGGGGTTTAAAATGTTCTAATTAATCTACTGCTGTTCACTGAAAATATGCCAAAGTAGCCACAGTGTCTGTTGTTAACAGAGCACTGACAACTGGCAGTCAATACCGACACTGTGGTCTCCAGCTCTGGGTCCTTCCATGACAGTAAACCCCTCAAAAAGTTACTCTCAAACTCTATTACGTATATGTGAAAATAATCAGTGGGAGGAAGAAAACAAAGCAACTATGATGTTTTCAAAACTGTTTTATACAGCACGCAGCATTACAGAACCATGTAACTATTTCCAAACACCTGGCAAATTCCTGTCAGGACCACCAGGTTCTTTCATCTTTTCGACACCTTGCATACTTACAACATAAAAATGTCTTTCCCTCTCCAGAGCCTTAGGTCACCCTAACGCGATGTAAAAGAAACACCACCAAAAGCTAACTTTGGTAGCCTCTGGTAGAAATATTTTCAGTTTCCATTAGAGAACCAGTTTCTAGTAGAGAACCTGTGTCCTCAGGACAGTGGTAAGACTCTCCATGGTCTGGCGGGGAAACATGTCACTATGTCACCTACTGAATCAGTGAGTTAACATTCTGCAGCAAGGAGATGCTCTCCAGCTGTCTCCAAGGTGAGCTGAGCTGGCACATCTGCCTCCAACGCGCACACACAGCCCTCGGGCACGCAGCGGGCCCGATGTGCCGGCGCACAGTACCTCCCTGAGCGCGCCCTGCACAGAGCACAGGCACCGGCAGTGCAAAAATCCCAGCCGCAACCTTGCGGATCCAGGACAAGGCAGCTCACTGGGGCCTGCAGGAACCAGCCGCACAGCCCCTCAGCAGATGTCACAAGACCTTGGGACCTCACCTTTACAACCTATCCAGGCAGTGCTGGTCTGGCACGACATTTGGTTTTGCTTTGTTTTCTTTCCCCAGGACCAGGACACCACTACCTAGTTGGCAGTTCTACCTACTACCCTGCCCCAGCACCATTTCTCCTGGAAAGCTTCAAAGAGGAGAGAAAGTATTGAGTAAAACTGTTTCCCTCTCTCTCCTAACAGAAGACAGCTATGGGCTCACTGTGCCGTTCCAAAGGAAAAAAAATAATCTTTTCCCAATGAAGTGTGTACCTGGAACTGCTCCCCCAAACCCTTTCATCCACCCTCCAACTCAACACTCCAGAGACCAAATTGGAGACCTGGTGATTCTGTCTGTAATTCGCCTGTCTTGAGCACGGGTAATAACTGAAATTAATGAGTGTGATACCCTATCACTTTAATCAAGACAACATATCCCAGGCCTTTGTCAGATATGAGAAACACTTCCATTCATCCTGGCTAAGGAGGTAGGCCCAGATCCAGAAAGGTTTTCAGCTCCTACCACTGACGAAAAACAAACAACAACACGTAGGTACCAGCATGCTCCCATGACCCTGGCAAGACTTGTGCTCTCTAAGTCACCCGTGCCGTAGCCCATTTGCCATTGAACTGCAGGCCGGGTGAGACAGAGAGCAGCATGTTGGAACGCCATCGGTATGCACAGGAATGCAGCTTGCATATTAAAGCTTTATCAAGCATAGTTACTGTATAATGTATTTTACCTGTCATGAGGTGAAGAATTCAAGTCTAGCTTTTCTTTGAGGTTCCTAACAGCCATTTCAGTTCAATGATACCTCATTACCTCGTGCATGAAGCCAGCCTGGAAAGCCCAAAGCTGCTCCCTGGCCAGCCCCTTCTGCAGGCTTTCAATCATGCCATCAAACCTGCAAGTGTCAAAGGATTTAGTCAGGCATTGCCTGCCTGCCCCATCTTTCATTGCAAGCAGACTTTCACACATGCATTTTCTTCACCCAGACTCTATTTGTGTATAGCTCATTTGTAGCCATAGGCATCTGATCCATTAAGCTTTACACCTCAATGAGAAGACTGACAGCCCCCAGGGCATGGCGCCCTTTGATGCCAAGTGTCTCTGGAGGACCAGAAATCCCTCAAGCCTTCCCAGCAAGGGAGATGAAGGCATACACCCCAGGAACAGAGCCCCACGGCACCCACAGCCACCTCACCAGGGCTGGCTGGGGGACCCTGCTCACCTCCAGGTTCTCTTCCTGCAAGTCCCACCAGCCAGGCAGGATGGAGCCCTTTGGGGAAGCCACTGGTAACATACTCCAGCACAGGAACTACTGGTGTAAGAGGAGCTCCAGGTCCCAGAGAATCTTGGAAAAAGGTGCTGTTGTCCCTGTTCTGAGGCTGAGAAGCACAATCAGCTCTGGGCTGAGGAGGAAAGCAAGCGGGTTACCAAAACCGAGGACTAGTCAACATTGGAGTCCAACTGCTACAAGACTGTACTTGTGATAAAATGGGAAGCCACTGGGAAAGGGAAAACAAAAGTTCACAAAGATTTACCAAAAGAGAGTATTGCCAAGAGAAAACATGAATTTAGTTTCATAAAAAAATTCCTTGCCCAGACTAACAGAAACAAAATCTTTTTCTCGATGATTTTTTACAGCTAGGCAGAAACTATCTGTAAATGTTGAGGAGATCTTCTCTCCTCTTGCAGCTGCCCCAAATGTCAAAGGAGATGAGATTACATCTGAGAGCAAGATGAAGCCAAATATTAGCAGAAAGTAAGAAGCATTGTCTTGGGAGGATGCTGCAGCCACCTGCAGCCAGCGGTCAGTGATGTCCCCTGCAGGACAATGCTGCTCTTTCAGTCTCCCTCTCTGACCTGAGGTCCTGGAGGCACAGTTGGAATTTGACAGAATCAAGAGGGCTACAGCAGAAGCAACACAGAAATGAAGACAAGTTCAACTCATATGAAGGTAACCGAGCTTGCAGGAGATAGCAAGCACTTTCTTTGGAGTCTGCTTGGCTCCTTAACCTGGATGACTGACCTTACTAGAGCAGTAAGATATGCAGAAGACCATCCTGGGGAACTGGAGTAACCTGCTACAGGTAAGCAGACTGGAAACTGAGAAACTCATCCTGTGTCAGAGACATCTGCAAACACTTCAGCCTGCCCCGAGCACACACCCACTGTTTGCCCGCTTTCGAAGACAAAGCGGTGCAGGAGCAGGGCTCCGTGCTATGAAAGTGAAGGAAGAAATCCCACAAGCGCCAGTGAGGTTCATGGCACGAGTGGGTCCCACGGGAGGAGAGGAAGTGCAGGCAGTGGCCGGGATGCTGCGGGCAGGCGCTGCCAGGCAGAGGCAGCTGCTGCAAAGGCAGAGCTCCAACGGCTGCAGACGTTGACAGAGCTCTGCAGAGCACAAAGCTCATCCGAAGGCAGGAGAGGAGAAATGAGAACAGGAATCAATTACAGAAAAACAGATAGAGCTCGTACCTGCCACAAATGAAAGAAAATTGAAAAACAGTCACAGCCTTCAGTAGTAATAAAAAGAAAATTGTTCAGTCTGTGGATGAGAGGCTGAGAGCAGACCCTGCAGAAGTACATGAGGAGAAGGCAGAGCTGCTTGACTTTGCTCTTTGCAGGAGAATGGATGTGCTGTGGGTAAAACTCACCTGCAATTTTCAAAGAAAATCTTTAACCTTGTCATCATGAACACTTCCCCTCTAGAGAAATAAAACAAAAAATCAAATGTAGTTAACTTAAAATGCAGGGAATTCTTTACCAGAGTCATCCAAAGTGGATGGAGGATATTTGTAAAGATAATTCTTCCTAGTAAATTGGAAGGCAGAAATATAAAAGATCAGACAGCACAAAATTAATGGTGGGATCCATCCAATGAGATGTATATGGTGACATCTGAGTTAACCATCCCAGCACCCTGCGTGCTCACCAGAAGGTTTTTGTGAGGACAGGGGCCCCCAGGTCATAGAATCATAAAATCACAGAATGGTTTGGGTTGGAAGGGACCTCAAAGCCCATCTAGTTCCAACCCCCCTGCCATGGGCAGGGACACCCTACCAGGTTGCCCAAAGCTCCGCCCAACTTGGCCTTTCCTCTTTCTCTCCCGTGTGAGCAGTGGGAAGCATATGCACAGGGACAGGATATTTGAGTTACGGAAAAAAATAGCTGTTATATTTTAAAGGTGAGAAACATGATCATATCGAGAAACTGCACTGTAAGATACCACAGGTGGACAGAGTTAAGGTTCACTTGTACTTACCTGTGTGACCTTAATAATGTCTTCTCCAAAGAGTTTCTAGACAAGGCTGCACATGGCACAGGCATGCACATATGTCTGTGCTGGTTAGAGGGTGATTGACAGTGAATAATTGAAGTGCTGCAGCCACTCTCCAGATATTTCACTGACTGATAGGTAGTCAGAGATGTGCGTATGTGGCGGAGCACAAAGTAATTACACACATCTAGGCCTTCACTCTTCCTAGTCTCGGCTGCTCGGCAGTTTCCTCAAGTTGCCAATATCTGTAGCCAAGTTTTAATCACTGTTAAATCACACCATATGACTTGTGCTTTGGAGCACTTTGTCAACATCAAAAATAAATATTATTCCCACAAGGAATCCAGCTGGCCTCTAATTAGCTTTCAGAATATATCAATTAAGGTGTTAATGTGCTGTCCAATGATGAAAGCTGCCATCCCATCAGCTTCTAGGAGATCAATACAGCTGTATGGTATGAAATACCCACCAATCTATTTTCCTGGCAAATGAATCAATATGGCAATTTTAGTGGGACCAATCACTAAATGAATGTTATCAGTCCTGAAGAAGACCCCAAACCACACAAAACCAATCGTATGCATTCAAGCAACATTTTTCAACAGTTGCAAACTTCTTTCTGGTACTTCTTGTTGCAAAGAAATGACACCTGTGTAATAGCGGCAAAACCACTAATGTAGCTAATCACTGTCCTGAGCTTCACGCGATGCATTAAATGGCAAAGCTGTCTTTATTTTTCTGAGGACCTATCTTCTAGCGCTGCCTCGGTGCCAAGGAAATGCGTATGTGACACAAAAAAACCCACCCCCAAAATAACCAATTTCCCCCCAATCCGTCTGCTGTATCATATTTCCCATAAGAGACTGACTATTAATGTTCACTACTTTAGAAGTTCCACGTATTTCATGTCCATCTGAGCCACATCTAAAACTCCTTCAGGCCAGTTTTGCTGCATTTGTGCATCATTTTGAGATTCACTTGGGTCTGTTCCATAACCAGGAACAACCCGAGTTTTGTTACACAATGGTGGGAGACGCCTGTGCCCCAGGGAACCAGGGTGAGCATACAGGAACCTTGCTATCAGAGCAACACTGCCCAGGGCACACAATTTAGGATCAAATGAGAAGTTGTTGCCACATGAAAATATCTCACAGAAATGCTTCTACACACTAAAGAAAAATCCTGGAAAAATCTCACATCAGTGCTAAAAATGGATCACAAGTCAGCTCAGCTAAACTGACAGAGGTACAAAATGCTATGAGAGCGTCTTGGCTGTGTCAGGGACTGTTATCACCTGCTATGAAGCATTTGTCAAACCAGAAGAAAAGCTGAGATAGCGGCAGATTTCTCATATCACTGCTGCGAACACATTTGCATTACCACTTGCAATAAATGATCATTAGCATGAAGTGCTGGAATATACGCTGAGAAGAAGCAGCAAGCTCACAGGCAGGGCAGTAACACTGCAGATCACCACGAACCAGAGCGCCTCAAAGTTCTCAAAGCCCAACATCCACTACAGGACATCCCTTTCCCCACCTCCCCCTGCTCCCAGGCAATGCCAATCTGTTTTGAATCCCAGTCCCTTCACCTTCTGTACTGAAGGCTCCAGGATTTTGCTCACTGTTCACATTAATACACTGAGCAGACAAAGCCACAGCTGGTCTAAACCAACACAGCTCCATTGCGGTGATGCTGGTAGCCACCAAGTACATTTCTGGATAGAGAAGGTACAAGCAAGTCTCTTGGTCCAGGCAAGCAATATTTGTCTCCTTCTAAATCTTTCCAAACCTTCCTCCCAGGCTACTCGTCAGAGGCTGGAAATACTCCTCTGGGGACATGGTCACTGGTGCCACCTGTTCTGCACATTTCTTCTAGGTGGAGGATGGGCCCAGAATCAGCCCTGCTGTATATGTGTCTTCTGTTTGGCAGAGCCTCTCATGTTTAATAAACAATAATTTGCACCAGAACCAGTGCAGGGATTAGGATGGGTTTTTCATCTGAACTCAGGCTTTGCAGATGCAAAATCAGTCCCTTGCCTCATTCTAAGAGCTTCTGCATCCTGGTCTTGCCAGCCACCAACTTCAATGACCTGTTGTTTGCTTCAGGAGAGAAAGCAAAACGAATGTGGAGTGAGCTCAGCAGCCTTATTCGATGCTTAATGCATGCTGCTACTGCCTACAGCAGCTCCAGAGCAAGGTCCTGCCTTCACGACTTTCAGACAATCATCAAATCGGCTTCACAGAGAAAGGAATTTTCTGTTTTCTCTCCTGAATATAGGGGACATTTGAAAAGCTTCTCATTTTTAACATTACAATGAATTATAACCCCTTCATGACTCTGTGTAATTACTTCTGCAGTTGAATTGAGTATGTATCAAGTGAAAATTCCTGAAATGATGAGGCAAATTGCTCCTAAACAAAAGGTCCAGGCTGGTAAAATAAAAATAAACCAGTCACCTTTACAGTTTCATTTCTACACATACAGTTATGGTCAAAATGTGCCAGAAAACATCCCAAGTACTTTTCCCTCCTGTAAAAATAATTTCTCCACTGAATTCAGAAAATGGCTTTGCAAGGCCACCAATGAGGTGATGCAAAAGCAATCAGTGGTGTCCCTGTTAATTACAGATTCATTTTTGCCAGTGCCTGATTATTGCTGAATTCTTGCAAAGCTGTAAGAAACTTGAGAGCATTTCAGCACACGCAGGCTGGCCTGAGCACGCTTACCTCCTAATGCACCAGTTCACACAGCACACGGGTCGCTTTCCAATAGCCCTCATAGCCCATTGCCACCTGGCTGGTGCTGCTGCTCAGATCAATACATTAAACAGAGAAGTGTTACTCAAGCAGAATTTGGTTTATAAAATAGATTGCTCTTTGTAAGCCATAGAGAAAAAAATTCAAAGTGATCTAAAGTGAACAAAAATGCTTTTTCCCCATATATCAGCTACCACATTTTCTGGGACAGCACAGGTAGCCTCCCAGAGGCTGCAGCCTAATCTTGCCCAGTGCCTCACTAAAATGGCCACAGGTCCTCTCCAGCCTGGGCTCAGCTATGCTAAAAGCAGCCTGGCACACCCCATCCCTACACAGCTGATGCTCTTGAAGGCAAAAAGGCAGAGGATATATCCTACAAGCAAATTGGCCCAAAGTGTCCCAGCTGGCCATCATCAACCCAGCTACCACATCCTTTTTTTGAAGAGACAGGGCAGGTCTCCACGATGTGATGATGCTGTGCACCTCCCAGCAATGGGGGCAGAGCAGCCTTAACACACACTTGCAGAGCTCCACCAGTGGTTTCTCATGGCTTTTCAGCTCTGAGGTGACTACCTGTAGATGAGCATCCTGTACTGGAAAGGGACAGACCACCACCACGGCTGTACAGTTTTAAATGTCCATGATCCTGCTCTGCCTAAGTGCTGGTGCTTCTGCATCATGTTCTCCAACAAGGTCAGCTGCCTGGAGGAAGCAAGGGAGCAAGGAGACAACCTCAACAACTTCTAATCCAAATGCAAGGGGTACTTGGTGGCATAATTATGCTTCAGCACTGGTGTGGCTGAAAAGTTCCACAGCTTCCTCCTTTCAAGATGGGAAAGGGCTCAGAGGAAGGAAGAAATAAGTGACAGATCATTAGTAAACCAGTAAAGCTTGGAGAAACTGGGTTTTGAAGGACCAATGCCAATGTGCATCATTGCACTAGACCAGAGAGTACCTTGTCCATCATCCCAGCCCACCACAACAACAGGACATGCTCAGGGCTCCTTCCTCACCAGGTCACCAGTGCATCTCTCCCCTCCTCCTTCCCAGACTGGGGAATCCAGACCTCTCTGTCCTCCTTTCCAGTCCCATACACAAGCTCTGCTGGGTCACACTCAGACCCTTTTTCTTGCCTAAGTTCACTCTCCTGACTGTGTCTTTGTAATAAACCTGAGACAAGAAAAAGTCTCTCCCAAAGTCTTGTTACCAACCTATCCCCACTTCTCCCTCCTATGGAGGAGTTACCTACACAGGCTTTTTAAGAAACCTACATTGATACATAGGGTGACATCAGTGGCTGAAATCCTGATCTCCTATCCATCCAGGCCTCTCCACCGTTGCTGATACAACTGAACCACTGCCCAGAAAACAAAAGCAGTTCCCCAAAGCTGCCCCCGAAACAACCTCGCTGGCTGTTTTTGCACAAAGCTTTAGCTAAATATAGGTACTTGAACACAGCCCCAATCAGTAAGTGCTGCTCTGCGTGAGCACAGGTGACAGGTCACAAGCTGGGGGATCATTTCTCTGAGCTGGGGTCAAAAGTGAGGCTTTTTTCAGAAACATCAGCCCTGAGGCCACCTCTGCTCTTAACAAATCAGCAGGACTTTTATTGCCGACCTTGAGGCACAGAAAGTGCCAAACATTTCAAAGAGTCGACCCAGTGACTTCCAGATGCTTCAAGTGGTACTGAAAGCACTATCATAAATACATAGAGAGGTACTCATTCATCCTGCCGTTTTCAAATGGAAGTAGTAGGCTGATGCCAGCAGTCGTTCAGGCACTGATATGCACAAGAGGGAATTAACAGCAACCTCTGCCAAGGCACACAACAAACCTGGTGTCTCTTTTGGAAAAGATGGCAGAAGTGCTGACAGGATTTGCACCTGAAAGATCATTGCAACAAGACCCAAGTTCTCTTCCCAGCTCCGTTGCTGGCACCATGTTAACCTGGGGTCAACAATTCTGCTCATAAAATGAGTGTGACATGCTGCAAAACAGGATCCTCAAAAACCCTCAGCAGAGATTGTGCACTTTCATTAGCCACAGCTGAATCCCAGTTTGGCAAATGGCAGCTGAAACACCTATTTTTAATTTAAATGAGCCATGCTAGACAGATTTTCATTAGTGCTCATAGATAATACTAAAGTTGCTCTTCACAGGGTAATCACCCATTAATCTGATCAAGATCATGGTTTTCTTAGTAATGTGGCAACTCAGTGTGACATTTTCAGTAAAGTGAAAAATTTCTCCTCTTTCTCCAAGTTGATCATTGTTCATTTCCACTCACTGTAATCTTTCTTACACTGTGCATAACATCAGTCTCTTAAGACTCAGAGTCTATGTGGGGCACCACTTACCCAGAGAGCACCAGGGATGCACTCTGCAGCAGCAAAACAAAATCAGGTTGTTCACAGAGTCACAGATTCACAGAGTGGTAGGGGTTGGAAAGGACCTTGAGAGATCATCTAGTCCAACTCCCCTGACAGAGCAGGATCACCTAGAATAGATCACACAGGAACAAGTCCAGGCAGTTCTCTCAACAGTTCTCACAGTGGACTACAGACTACCCAATGACAATGGTCCTGCTGGAAGCGACACGGAGTATTAGGGAGCACATTTGTTCCTTCACTCATTAGTCTCTGCTCCACTGAACCTCAGGCATTTCAGATGGCATATAATGAGTGATGGTGAGAGCTGGCAGTACAGAATTGACAGGTTCCTCACTTCAAGCATGCCTGAACCATGATGAATCTGTGAAGTCTGCAGATAACATCAAACTGTGTGGGAGTGTTGATCTGGTGTTTAAGGAAAGGTTAGATATGGTACTTAGGGACGTGGTTTAGTGGGTAATAGGTGGTGGGGGGATGGTTGGACTAGATGATCCTTGAGGTCACTTCCAACCTTAATGATTCTATTCTATTCTATTCTATACAGAGGGATCTGGACAGGCTGGATCGATGGGCCGAGGTCAATTGTATGAGGTTCAACAAGGCTTAGGGCTGGGTCCTGCACTTGGGTCACAACAACCCCAGGCAATGCTACAGGCTTGGGGAAGAGTAGCTGGAAAGCTGCCTGGAGGAAAAGGACCTGGGGGTTCTGGTTGACAGCCGGCTGAACATGAGCTGGCAGTGTGCCCAGGTGGCCAAGAAGGCCAACGACATCCTGGCCTGTATCAGGAATAGTGTGGCCAGCAGGAGCAGGGAGGTGATCGTCCCCCTGTACTCGGCTCTGGTGAGGCCACACCTCGAGTACTGTGTCCAGTTTTGGGCCCCTCACCACAAGAAAGACATCGAGGAGCTGGAGTGTGACCAAAGAAGAGCAACAAAGCTGGTGAAGGAGCACAAGTCCTTTAAGGAGTGGCTGAGGGAACTGTTTAGTCTGGAGAAGAGGAGGCTCAGGGGAGGCCTTATCACTCCCTACAACTACCTGAAAGGAGGTTGTAGCCAGGTGGGTGTCGTGGTGTTACTTGATCCTGCAGAAACTGTGGCTGCTGCAGCCACGCGCATTAGCTGAACACAGAATGGATGCTAACATCGCTGCAGAGCTAAATAGATAAGCTCATATTTTCTCTTAGTTGAGAAAAACTGTTCCTCTCAATGCTTAATGATGTGACTGACAGAAAGAAAATTTCAGTATCTGTGCAAGCAGTCAGGAGTAGATGGGGAAAATGATGAATATTTACAATACAGAGGAGAATATTTAGGTGAGATATTGAATTTCACCCACCTGAAATGTGAGTGTGAATTGTTAAATATCTAAGACCTTATACTATCATGGAGAGAGGCATATTTTAAACATTCAAAATAATTCTGACTAGCTAATGCAATGAAAGAGCTTATCTTAAGCACACACTCTTGCAAAACAGCGTAGTTGGCCAATCACACTTATCAGATAACACAGAGAATTTGACCAAATTTTGGAAGAGGCCAAATGACTGCCAATTGTCACTGGCTGCAGTGGCAGCCCTAGGGGACATCTGCACATGCCTGTCCCCCATGGCTGCACTGGCAGGACAGGAACAACCACTCCAGAGCAGGCAAACGCTGACGGCCAGGAGAGGACATCTCCCTGAGGCCAAACCTACCGAAGCCATCTGTGAGGGGCCCAGCCAGACTTCAGTAGGCAGGAGAAGACGTTGGCTACCGCCCACCCCAATGTCTCACTCCTGACTTTGCTCTCCTTGGTGTTTTCTTACTCCTCATCCTGCCAATGGTCTCACAGGGCTTGTTTTTTCTTGCCCCATTTGTCTCTGTGCAGACCCCATACTGCTGGAGACACCACTAATAGGGGCCCAGGCATTTTCCTGGTGCCCTCCTTTAGCAGAGCGGTGATGCTAAGTGTTCAGTGCCAGGCTGGATGGGGCTTTGGGCAACCTCATCTAGCGTAGGGTGTCCCTACCCATGGCAGGGGGGTTGGAACTAGATGATTTTTGTGGTTCCTTTGAACCCAAACCATTCTGTGATTCTGCTATCCAGGTCCCACTGGGGTGGGACTGCGGCAGCTGCTCAGCCCCAGGCAGAATGGGTTTGTGGCAGGCTGAAGGCACCCAAGTCCTGCACTCCTGTCCTTTGCTTCTATCACATGAAATACAGGATAGAAATGAGAACCTCAGATGCTTAGCAGGGTAAATTCACTGGGGAAATAAAAAGAGAGCTTAATGCAGAATTTTACCCTCCCATGATTTTATTTAGCAAGTTTCTGGAGGAGAGCTGTTCTTTTAGCAAGGCAATTCTGCATCGCTAACAGCTTCGTATTGTTTATGCCAAAATTAGGTGCTGAAGAAGCAAATCAGTTTGCAAAAAATGTATCAGCATCTACAAGAAGAGGCAAAAAGAGTAAATGGGCTTAATTACTCATTAGACAAGGAACTAGATTAGCGCATTCTTACATATATCTAAGAAATGCAAGCTCTTCATCCTTCCCAGCACACTTGATTCCTTATCCTGGTGAACTCACCTTTATAAATACAACTGTTTGAACAGCTGTGTGGGTCAAGGACCACCTAGCCCAGGAGCCACAGAACAGATGCTGGACAAAAGCATAGCCTGAGGGAAGGAGCAGTAGAGCCCTTCCCCTGCACGCTGAGTTTCCCCTGCGTGCTGATCCCTTGCAATCCCCTCCACTGGCTTTCTGCTAGGTGTAAGATTAGGAAAATAAATTTATGGAGTTAAAAAAAAAAAAAGTTGTCAGTGAGGATGTAGGCTTGAGGGAAAGCTCCTGGCCCAGCCCCTGACGGCTGACATCCTCATGTCGCTGCTTACGTTGCAGCACACAGGTTTGCCAAGGGACATCAGCCAGAGCCCCGTGCTTCTGCTGGGGCCTCTTTCTCCGCCTGATAGGGGAGGGAGGGTTTTGGCAAGAGGGTGCCAATGGCAAGCTTGATAGCTCCCTACAAGGCTATAGGATGTTGTTCTTTTCCTGATGTAGGATGGAGAGATTTATGAAGAAAAACTCTAATAATAGTAGGTAAAGGCAAGTATCACTCTTAATCTCTTGGAGGAAGAGAGTGCACCGCTTTGTGCATTTCAGGCAGTGGCGGAGTGAAACAGGATGTTTGCTGCTCACCGTAACCTTGCTGGTTATTTACTATTACATTTCTTAACCATGTCCCAGGTCTCCATCACACAACCGTCCCTGCAGGTGCGGACCACTGAGGGCAGAGTTAGCAGCATCCATGCAGGAACTCTGCCATTTACCGTGGCCTGGGAATTGAGAGCAGGACATCTGGTTTCCCTTCAGGGAACAGGATCCATCTTCAAGCTGACTTGCAGTCATTTGAGTGTGTGACACTGTCTGGGATGACACCAAATCATTTACTGAATTCCCAGCAGTTTTTTGCACCCACTAATGACCGTTTCAGCCAAAACCAATTAGGTTAGAGTTGCACAGACATTCTGAGTGTTTGTTAAAAGGAAACCCACTAAATTATTGGGAAGTCAGCACAGAGTAACACTCATGGAGAATAAAATCTCCCAACTGGATGATCATCTGCTTTGTGGTGGCAACAACAGTCTCCATTGCAAGCGTCCTTGTGGCAGCATCTTCAGCTGGGTCAGGAGAGACTCCTCAAGCCACTGTTTTGCTCGGTTCTTAGCATCCAACTGGTCTTGGTCCTGTAACCATCCTTCCATATGTATAATTCACTGCTATGGATGTACCCTAACTACATATAAGACATCCTTTAAATATCTTAGCTACATACAAAAGGCTGTCCTGTGAGTCCATTTTTGCAGGAACAGTTTCTGTCGACTAACTACACTTAACTGCACACAATGGCCTAGGCAGGTCTCTGGGACACTTTCCCCGGGATGTTAATGCAGGCATACAAACCAGACTGCACACAGCAGGAGTTGCCTTGGGGAAAACTCCTAGCACAGTCCAAAATTCCCACCTGGGTCAAACACTGAATAGTGAAGGTTCAATCAATTGTCTCATTTCAAGCCGGCCCATGAGCTCAAGCTACTCACCCCGTCACCTTGTTGCTGCAGATGCAACCTGGGAGTGCCTGGACCACCCAAGGAATGAACTTAGACTCACAGAATCATAGAATCATTAAGGTTGGAAGAGATCTCAAGGATCATCTAGTCCAACCATTCCCCCACCACCTATCACCCACTAAACCATGTCCCTAAGTACCACATCCAACCTCTCTTTAAACACACCCAGGGACAGTGACTCCACCACCTCCCTGGGCAACCCGTTCAAATGCCTGACCACCCTTTCCGAGAAGAAATTTCTCCTCATCTCCAACCTGAACCTCCACTGGCACAACTTGCAGCCATTCCCCCTTGTCCCTAAACTTCATGCATCGGGTGTGCACACCCACACATCCCTGACACCCAACGTGGTGGTCTTGCTTGTCTTATAACTTCAGCCCCATAACTCTTGTCACCTTAGTCAGAAATGCCTCCATGGGGGGTTTAAGAGGCTTTTTACCACCTCTCACGTTATTCATAAAGCAAGATACCTATGAGAGCAGGGGTAACTGCGAGGCAGGAGCTGCTGTGTCAGTCTGGCCAGGGCTGGAAGCTGGGACAGAGCTTGCACTGACTCAGGCCCCAGGCAAGGCACACTTGCCCATCCATGAGCAGCTCTTTTATTGACAAGTCAGGGCGTCAATCTGAAGCACATCAGAAAGTTTCTGAATGCAACTAAGAGTGCACTAGGATAGACTCACCTCATTGCTAGGGGAAACGATTCACATTAGTGTTTGCTTTGAGAAGGGAACACAAAGTTCACTTAAAACCAAAACCAAATCCCAGTGTTTTCCACAAAGGCCTGGTAACATCTCCAAATAAATAAAAACTGTACTCAGGGCAGTGACCTAAAAACCCTGTCCCCTGCTAAGATGCAACTTGTCAGGCATTTGTGGTGACTAGCAAGCTTAAATTCATTCCTACACTATATTCATTAACTTTCACTGAGTTCATGGAATAAAACCAAGTTGCATTTCGGTATAATCAAATACAACTGGTGGGAAGGATCACATGAGTATGGCCATTAATCGTAGACTGGAGAAACCGTTTTACTTCCTTATGAAGGACAGCACAGTGTATACAGGATGGCCTTGCAAAAACATGAGACAAATTCCATTTCACCTGAAGTGTGATAAGCTAAAGTACATCACCACCAGTAACAGCAAGTTCAATTTACAGCCTGTACTTACACATGGCTTTTTCACAACAACTTCGGTTTAGGATCAGAGGGACAAGCTGTGCATGAGAAAGGGGACTTCTGCAGCCCCAGAGGCCGCAGCCAGGAACATGATCTTCCTCCAGGATCCCATACGTGATTAGGAGAACAATGCTCATCTGTTCCCTCTTAATGCAGCTGAAATCTCGGCACAGCTACTTCTCAACTCAAAAGGATTTCAAAAACTGCTCAACAAAACTAATTTAGTTTAATTAAACTTATCTATATTTTATAGACAAAACACATCTCAGATGATGTACAAAACATGCAGATAGTATCTACCCAAGAGATTCCACTCCTGGGTAAATCCGCTAGCTGATGCTCAGCGTAATTTAAGCAATCATTTTTACATGACTGAATCTGATTAATAGTTTTCTTTGCAAAAAATGGCTTTTGGCCAGACATGGACAAAAATAGGCAATACACAAGGCATTCTTGGAACAGATCGACTTCTCACTACCGATTTAATCGTAGCGATACCTCCTAATAGGCCTGAAAACAATCTTCTTCTGCATTAGGCTTTCTAATCCATTGATATTCTTGACTGACTCCTTTGTCTTTGAAGTTTGGAGAGTATTTCATTACAAAAGTCTTCAGTTGGTACAGACTAAAGCCTTCATAGTAATTTTTATGATTTACAAAGATGACAACAATGCAATTTTCTGGCATCTAGTTTCACCTTTTAGAGACAAAACTCGCAGATCCTTCTGAGAATAAAACATTAATCTGAAAGGATGAGACTAAATTTAGAGGAGATGCAAACAACAGAGACAGCAATAAACCAAAGAAATCTAATGAAATCTGGTGAAAAAGTAAAGGCAATAGTCTTTTCTTACTACAACTATTGACCGGTAATTGTATTTCTCTTGGAGTTAAGATGCATCCTGGATCTTCTAGCTTGAAGCGTGCTGGGTGCAGGGTTTGGCTACGCTGTGCTCAATGTCCCTATCAAATTAACAGTGGAAGTGGCTGCTGCATGACAGTCTGACTGTCCCTCGGCTGCCTGCTATCAGCCCTCAGCCCCGTTAGCAGAATGGACGGCGTAAGGATTCATCCGTTTCAGCACAGAACGAATCAGCTTACTTTAAACCTCAGGTTATTAGTCAGAGGGAGGTTATGGCTGGGGCAGTGACCTCCGGTATAAAAGCTGGAACACCCTGAGCCACGGTGGCCCCTTCTGCAGCAGCAGCCTACCGTAGCTTAGCGTCCCTGCTGCAAGGCGTGCTCAGCCTCTCACATGAAACAAGAATCAGTCAGGTCAGACTAGAGACCAGCGTGGTAAGGAAAAATAACCATTTGCGACCTTTACTAGGAGCCATTTTCTTCTTGTGTTTTATATCAGTTTTATCATATGTATCCAGGATTACACAAACCCACAGGGTCACTTCAGTATCTTCACATCTTGGATTATTTTTTATAGTCGGAATTGAATGTTCCCTACCACAGCTCTCTGGTTTTTAATGCTTTGCTTCAGGCATTTCTCTCTTTATGAGTATGGCCAGAGAGCAGGACACACCAGCCATTGCTCTAGCTGGACTCAGTCAGTTGCTGGAGGAATAAAGATTATTTTTTATTCTGATTGATATGATATTTAAAGAAAAATACCCATTTAAAATGTTAAATATTCATTTGCAACCACTTACGTTAGAGCCTATATTTCTAATACTTTCACACAATTTAATGTGCTGCATCAATAAGGTCTTTACAAAGTGAACACCTAACAGAAGTGTCTTTGATTCTGAGGCAGAACAGTATCTTTGCAACAACGTATTCTATACGCCTCATGAAAATACTGCAAGCTGGACGCCTTCAATGGCGAGCACATTTACTGTCAGTCTACCTAACTAATCTAAAAAACCCAATCTCTTCAATGCTCTCATGACTTTTACTTGACTTCCAGTTTCCACCTAACAGAAGCTTCAAACAAATCATAATAAATTATGCAGGAAACAAATGTCTCTCTTACTTTGCATGAAACAAAGAGAAAATTTGACTCTGAATAAAAGCCTAACTATAATATATAAACGCCTTATGTATATCCTCAGAATTAGCTAAATGTACTAGATATAGTCTTAACACTACACCCAGCTATAAATCACCACACTGGAACCATTCTAGCGGCAGAAGAAAATCAACCATGATTACTACAAAGTACCAATACAAACGAATACGAAAACTCATTATTTAAACCCACATTTCCTGCTTGGCGATTTAAGGCTTTCTCCTGGCCAACGGCCCTGGGAAATGCTCACAGCCATACCCAGACTTTGCTACCACTCCCAGAGGAGCAGCGTCCCCATGTTCTCTCCCCTGGCCACGGCGGGCTGCAGCCTACGGGGTAGGAAGGAAGCCTGAAGCCCATCCCGGGGTGCTCACAGTGCCAGGTACTACCACTCCTGAAGGTTCGGGTCCTGCACAGAAGGCCGTTCAGATGCCAAGGGAGACGCTGCTTTTGATAAATCACAAGTGGTTTAGGAGTTGTGGATCCATCTACATAAACCCACCAATGAAGTCTTCGATTACAGATGAGCCAAATGATTTCCATACTTGTTTCTCCTGTGTAAAGCTGGGATTATAATGCCTGTGAAGCACAAACATGCAGAAGCTTGGGATTTGTTCTGATGCTACAGCAGCACATGCCCTATCTGTCACCAGGAGAAAGGGAGGTGGTGGGTGATGTCCCCAGCTGGCCCCACTCCACCGGCCCATCAGCCCTGGACACACATGCCCGGTCTTTTGGCAACAGATCATGGTTGAGAGGTCCATGGGTGCAACATGTAAATGAGGTGCCTGGAACACCCTTCAGTCAAGTCAATTCTTGCATTTCTGAGATTAACATTTGTTTTGTGCACTTTGCACTTTTCTTGTTACTCCAGAAACACAGCTAAAAGCAGGGCTGGTGAGGAGCCTCTTAACTGCTGAGGGGAATGACAACCCGGAGCCGCAGCCACTGCCTCAAAATACTGAATCCTGGCACTTTTTTTGTTTTGTTCTTCCTAGCACATGCAGCAGTTCCCAGTTCTTAGATACACTCATCACATAGGTGTACCCGTTCCCTGGGTACGCACCTCCCCGCAAGGACAGCTACGTTTGAAGTAGATGGATAAACTTTGTAAGGATTCAAGAAACAATGGCTCTATATCCGACAACACAAGTACGTTAGAAACTCCATTATTCCAAAATACAAAACTAAGAGCACTTGAAAAATTATTTCGTGCAGACAATGAAAACATTGCCAATAGAGAAGTGCGGCACAACCCTTCCAATATACTTTTTTTTTTTAATCTTACTGCTGAGTAAGAATAATTCTCCGGCACCCCAGCATACGAATGGGAACCTTCCAGTAAGAAATGGTAAATCTTTTGTTTGTTCTACTTATCCACAAAAAAACTATGTCCAACCTTCTCAGAACAAAGATTTGACCTGAGAGACATCATGTGATGAGCAAGGCAACTGCTCACCACAAAACACACTATGGATCTACAAATAATACATATACACCATTATAATAATAATACAAATAATAATACAAATAATACAAATACACCACTGTATTATCATCTACATCCAGCTCATCTCTGAACAGCTTTCTGCTGTTGATGCTCCTTGCACTGCAGCTGACTGCCTTCCTCCACAACTGCAGGGACAGGACCTGTGATCCTGGGGCAGACGCATTTCCTGACCCTGCTCATCACGTTCCCTGCAGCTGTTCACACAATGGAGCCTACGCACAGTCACAACAGCAACACAGCAGATCCTTCTTCATCAACAGATTCATCAGCAGTCCTATCCCCAGATCACAGGATTTTCCAGGCCCAGTGTGGCACCGTAGACTAAACAACACCATGCACCAGCTGCCAAGCAGGTCCCATCTTTCATGTTTAGCTGTTTGTGAAGCTCAGTCATTTCTTCTCGTTCCACGTTGTCGGGAAGGAGCAGATGGCAGATGTGCTCTGCCTGTAATATTGTTTTGATGATACCCTGCCTGCTGGCAGAACAGCGGAAGCAACATTTGGAGACAAGAATTTGCAGTATAGTTTCAGGTTTGGGTAACTGAGCTAAAAGATAGCACGGGGTGTGGGGAGAGGAAGAAAGGTTTGGACGGAACTGGTGCTGATGGATTTCTCCAACAAAAAAAAAGGAAAAAGTGGTATTGAATAAAGGGAGTATTTACTTTAATACGTTCTTCATATAGGTAATGGGAAGAGCAAACAGATGCAGCTTTTTGAGACAGTGTGTACTTTATGATTTGCTGAAGGGAAGCAACAGAGGAAAGCCCTCAGGCGTTTGTACCTACTCAGTGTGTTATTTTTACTTTATACTTTGCCATATGAACTTCACTAAGACAGGGCCTGCTGAAAACAATCATCACTTTGTATGCCTGTTCGCCATCTAAAAACTTGTGTCAGCAAAGAAAACATTGGATTTTTCTGCTCTCCTTTGTTCTCTCGCACAGCAGCCTTCTTCCCCTTTGCCCAGCTCATTTTGGAGATGTGTAAAACGCACAGCAGTCTTCATCATTCTCCATATTGCCTGCAAGGGTTTACCATGCTTTTATCTGAACAATGAGTCAGTATTCTTGAGGGGGTAGTCAAGAATGCCAGCAAGATGACAGCCAATTTGGATAATCGCTGGCACTTGAGTGCAAACAAGAGAAGAAAATCTACTTAAATAACTAAGAATCTTCTTAGATTCTTCACTGAGAGGGTGGTGGGGCCCTGGAACAGGCTTGCCAGGGAAGTGGTCACTGCACCGAGCTTGGCTGAGTTCAAGAAGCATCTGGCCAATGCTCTCAGTCATCTGCTCTGATTGGGTTGGTCCTGTGTGGAGCCAGGAGTTGGATTTGATGATACTTACAGGTCCCTTCCAACTCGGGATATTCTATGATTCTATGATTCAGTGACTGTGTTGCCCTTCAGGTGTTTTTTGGTAACTCCCAGCATAATTTTCTCCATAATTTTACCAGACACTGAGGTGAGACTGACAGGCCTCTAATTACCAGGGTCTTCTTTCTTGCCATCCTTGAAAATTGGAACAAGGTTTGCCCACTTCCAGTCACCTGGGACCTCTCCAGATTCCCAAGACCATTGAAAAATAATTGAGAGAGATCTCGCAATGACATCAGCCAGCTCTCTGAGCTCCCTGGGATGAATCCCATCGAAACATGGACTTGGATGCACCCAGGTGGAGCAGCAAGTCCTGCACAAGTTTGGGGTCAGCTGGGAGTTTATCGTTACTGCAGTCACGGTCCTCCAACTCGGGGCATGTGGCGTCCCAGAGCCTGTCATCGGTGTTGAAGACAGAGGCAAAGAAGGCATTAGATGTCTCTGCTTTGTCTATGTCCCTGTTTGTAAGGTGACTATTCTCATCAAGTAACGAGCCAATATTCTCTCTGGTCCTCCTTGTGTTGCTAACATATTTTTAAAAAGCCCTTTTTCTTGTCCCCCACAGTACTGGCCAGCTTCAACTCTAACTGAGCTTTGGCCACATGAATTTTCTCCCTACAAAGACGAGCAGCATTCCTGTAGTCCTTCCATGTTGCCTGATCCTGCTTCCAGCTGCCATACACTTTCTTTTTCTGCCTAATCTCTAGAAGGAGCTCCCTGTTCAGCCAAGCCGGCCTTCTGCCCTGACTGCTTGACTTGCAGCATTTTGGAATCACCTGTTCCTGAGCTCTTAGCAGGTGGCCCTTAAAAAGTGACGAGCACTGATGGACCCCAATACCTTCAAGAACAGTTTCCCAGGGGATCTTGCCACCTAGTTCCCTGAGCAGCCTGAAGTCTGCTCTCCCCATATCCAGCAACAGTCTTGTTGCTGTTCATCAAGGTGCAGCGGTTATGGGCAAGCATGCACAAAATCTGCACCAACCAACCAATGGTTTGATGGGATGAAACTTTAAAATATGCTCAAAAGTAAATTATTTTTCTTCATTTTGGTCATAACAAAAAAAAAGGAGCTCACCTCCCTTTGTAAGGCTGCCACAAAATCTACCTTGTAACCTACTTTATTCGGCAGTGTTGTGCTCTACCTTCCTGGGGCACCACCATGTTCTCATTCAGATGGGATTCAAACGCAAGATTCAAAGTTTTAGCTTCTGAAAGTGGTTTTCTGAATTGCCTAACACCTGTGACAGAACCATAACAGAAATGATTACCAGAGGATAAATAAATGCTTTCACAACAAAGCTGAAAGAGACACCAAAAGTTTACATGAAGACTTCAGTTTTTTTATTAAAATATTTTTAAAATATATGCATGATACACAGGGAAAAAAAAGTATTTTATTTTAAAGTAATATTATTTGAGCTGCAAACAGTATTTCTTCTTTAATTTAGTACACATTTATCTCCTAAATAACAAAACCGACACATTCAAGAAAGGAGCAACCTGTTTTTATTTAAAGCAAGATTAAAATAAGGAAGATAATTGCTTCAAAACTTGGGAGATTTTAAATTAGAAATGTGTTACTGCGAAATGACATCTGGGGATTTAAGTTGGAGAGTTCATTTAGAAAGCCTTATAAATCAAACTAAATATTGTCTATAATCTACGAGCCAATCTAAGGCAATCCCACTGCACATGGAAACCATTTATCTACGTCCACTGGTACCCAGCTGCCCAGATGCCAAATTCATTCTGTGTGGACAGCTGACAAAATTGTGGAGACATACCAGAAAAGAAAACGTGCAGAAAAGTAATTAGCTGTGACTTTTGAGCAGATGTAGTACGAGCTCTTCATCCTCTGCCAGAGAAAGCCCGGTATCTAACGGCAAATAGGGGTCCTCCTCTTGGCTGAATTTCACCTTCTTTCTTTTTAGTGGCATGTCTTCTGCTGCAGTACTGTTGCTGTGGCTTCTTTTCTTTCTTCCACTCTTCTCTTCAAGTTCACTGCAGAAACAAATCAATTAGTCTTTTTAACAACTGTGGTAATCAATATCATCATGTAATCAAACAATTCATTTTAAACAAGGCAAATTTATGTCAAGATAAGAGCAAACAAAATTACAATTGAGAAGAGTGAAGCAATAGAAGCCAATGAACTCTGAATGTCTAAATTAGAACTGCTTTCTGGCCGAGGCGGTGGCGGCTGTTCTGCTCTCTTAATTGATTACAGTATATCAAGATATCACTATCAGTCTTATTTAATATTTGCTGCCTTATAGAGTGACAGACAACTTGACAAAACTGATTTAGTGATGTGTCAGTGGACCTTGACATGCATTCAAGATCTTGTCTAAAATAAATACGTGACAAAAATAGAAACATGAGCATTGTCATTTCATGGGTGAATCCTACCCTTAATACTTCTTTGATTTGGGTCCATCTCATTCAAGCCACTCTTGCCCCTTCTTTCAGAAGCTTTCCTTGGAAGCTATTAACCACGTCTTTGCCATGAGAGGAAGAGGAAAAACCCAAACCCAGTTATTTTCCTGGGTGAATTCCTACTTCTGCTGTTTTTCTTATGACTTGAATGAATTGCCCTTTGCAGCCTTCAATCTGGATGAAACGGCTGCGTGTCTATCTTAATACTTTGACTTCTGTCACATGGCCACACGACAGCAACAGAAGGAAAGCCCAAGCGTTCATGTATATTCATGTGGTTTATGTTCATAACATAGAAAATTTACTATAAATCATCTTATCTAAGGTTAAAATAATCTAATCTAACAAAATCCCTTCTAAGATATAATATCCGTGTACCAGGTTATAGAGAGCTGGGCATCCTGTGCTGAAGGGTAGAATTCATACCAAGAAAAGCAGAATGCAACCCTAACCCTGACCATTTTCATCAAACAAGTTAACTAACTGAAACAAAACGACAATCTCAGTTTTTCATGATTGTATTTTATAGAATATAACAATGGTACTTCAAAGACTGAGTTTAGGCAATTCTAAAATAGATGGTTAAATTCAGATTTTCAATTAAAATTTGGCTAATTCCTACACATAAAATTCAACTTACTTTAAAATTGCCCTTATTTTTATAATTGCTCAAGTGTAAATGTAATATTTGTGAAATGTTTTGTTCAGAAATACTGTTAAGATGTAGCAATTAGAAACAGTAGTTATAACACATAGCTCGAATTGAGGAATACCGTCCTTCAAACCAAAACAGCACAGGAACCCAATGCTCAGTTCAAACCACCTTCAGCTGCCCACCTTGTTTTTCCATTCGTAGGACTAGTTACCAGACTGTGAAATGCTGGTTTCACCACTCACTGGAAACCAGCCTAACCCAAACACTAACCCCAAACATGGGGTTTTCAAGAAGTTCCCAAACACCCTCTGAGAGCCATCGGCAGCACAACACTTCCTCCTCTTCCTGGTTTGCACACTGCACTTCCTGGCTGCCTCACCATCGAGACGAAGGAGTGACATGAGGTCTCACAGCCTTGCACTGGACTGCAGATGTGACCTCCCTTCCTCTCTCATCCATCCCACCTTTTTTAGAAGAACAGTGCCAACTCCTGCCTACTCTTTACAGCACAGAGAGGAGGGAAATCCCGTAACACCTTGCATTCCTACAACTAAAACAAATTAAACATTTTACCTTTATACTATCCTTCCCTGACTATCAAGAACAAATCATGTAAAGCAATCACATCTAGTGAAAGATGTCCCTACCCATGGGAGGGGGATTGGACTAGGTGATCGTTAAAGGTCCGTTCCAACCCAAATCATTCCATGATTCGATGAGTAGCTGATGACTGTGCATCAAATACTTTCCCTAAAATTGGGACATTTCAAAGGATATAGTGACTTCACTGGCTTTGAGCTGTCATTTGCATGGGGATGGCTTTTCAGTGCTTGCTACCAATGTTCATTTTATTCCCTGTCTGGCGAAAGGACCTTCTATTTCTCTCTGTAGTGCTTAAGATACTCCATAAATGCTGAAGCTACACTGACAGTATCTGCAAATACTCTAAAGCACTAAGACTTCTCACTTTTACAAGTGGCCAGTGTGGGTTTAGGCTGGAGTTTCATGGTGTTCGCTTTGATCAGAACAGAGTATGGGGGTTCACTTTTAAAGTGTAAGGCTGAAACCTTGTTAAGTAAAAGCATTTTAGCTAGTTTGCAAAAGAAATAATTATTCTACCTGAAAGGAAGTTGTGGTGAGCTGGGGGTCGGCCTCTTCTCGCAGATAACTAGTGACAGGACAAGGGGAAATGGCTGCAAGTTGCGCCAGGGAAGGGTCATGTTGGAGATGAGGAGAAAATTCTTCTTGGAAAGGGTGGTCGGGCATTGGAACGGGTTGCCCAGGGAGGTGGTGGAGTCACCATCCCCGAGGGTGTTTAAGGAAAGGTTAGACGTGGTACTTAGGGACGTGGTTTAGTGGGTAATAGGTGGTGGGGGGATGGTTGGACTAGATGATCCTTGAGGTCACTTCCAACCTTAATGATTCTATTCTATTCTATTTCTAGCATTTGAATGGACTCTAAAGCCCAGTTTACATTCGTAATTGACTAATGCTTCATCTAGGATATTAGTTCAAAACATCTTAGCAATTAAAATTGCAGAAATCTCACAAGTTATGAAATAGCAGGCTTTAAATATGAAAAGATATATTTATTTTTGGAGTTTCGGAGGCCCATAGGCCTAGATGTCAGTAAAGTATAACATTTAAATATAAAACACATTCAGAAGGAACTGTGAGATTTCTATTTTTTTCCACAAACTAAAGCACATCAACACAGTTATGATTAATTTTCATCATAAGCTTTGTGGGAAGATTATGCTGAGTCCAGCTGTTTCTTAATATTACTTAAGGGATCACAGGGCTTTATTAGTAGTGCATACTAAAGACGTATCTACATGTTAGCAGGTGTACTTTCACACTAATTTGAACTCTACTGGGCTGCAAACTGGAGAAGTGAAGAAGGAGGGATGTGTAACAAAGGCAGCAGCAGCAAAGCCACTAGGCAACGAAGACAGCTTGAGGCTCATGTTTTCACGATGCACAACATGCAAAAGCAAAACAGTATTTGATAAAGGAAACTTAGGAAGGAAAGCAGAGTCATGTGGAAGGTGTAAGGTGTTCATAATTTTGAGACATGAAGACAGACAGTGCCTGAGTGCCTGTCCATCGAATGGGCTGGGTTGGAAGGGACCTTTAAAGATCAGCTAGTCCAACCACAACCTTGTTCCTGCAGGATGGATTTTTACCAGCAGTGGTTTGGGTGGCATGGAGAGGGGCTCTATGACTCTCAAGGAGCAGTTGGAGATACAGCTTTACGAAGGGTGAAAGTGGCAATTTTAAGAGGAAGACGGAAAACCACCAGGAGAGATGTCTGGCATCATGAGGCCAAGGGGTATCCTGTACTCCATCTGGGTGCTTTCTCCTTAGCTGTTTGGATAAAAAGCTCTTCGGAGGAGATGTAATAGGTGTAATTCTCAGATGCACGTGTAAAAGGGCTGAGTGTGTGACAGGAGCTACATGGGGATGACTTCTGCAGTTATCGTCAAATGAATTCTCCTTGGTGTCTGTTGGCCTGTCAGCCCACCCTGCAGAGCCAAGCTTTTTATTGTTGCTCACTTCTCATGGACATAAACGGTCCCTTATTCCTCACAAACACACAAACTGATGCACTACCAGCTGGCATCCACAAAGAGCCAAAACAAAATAAAGTGAGTCTAAGGTGAACTACCTTCTAACAGAACAACGCAGTTAGAAAGCAACCCACAATTCAGAGCCAAACCAAAGCCAGTGCGTCTTTTCTTCTTCTACTTGTAACACTGAGAAAGCGGCATGTGCAGCTGGATTACAATTCCTTCCTTTTACCATCTGGTGCAATTTAGTTTTTGAGCCGCCTAAACAACCCGTGCGGTCTGAAGCTGCCCAGTGGAAGGATTTACTGGGACGGGCTGTGTTTACACAGGCGAGGAGGTACTAACAGCCGACTTATCAACAGGCGCAGTAATTTCTGTGGTCACCGTTTGCACAGCTGTAACAGCAAAGGAAGGTATTATCATTTGATAGGTAATGTTTATTACTCAAACACCAAAGCACAATTTATGAATCCTGTCCCTTAAATAAATGCCAGCATATATGAATGCCATCTGGGATACAGGGGATCTCACTATCAGGGGTCTCACACACCAAGACCTCTTTATTTAACTACTAAAAAAAATAATCTCACAAGTGTGTTTTGAGGTGAGATACCAGGAAAAAATAAAAAGCTTTTAATTGTTAGTATTTAACTCGTTTCTGGGCTTCAAGGTATGTCTCGACACACTGTAAGGTTTAAGATTTTAAGTCCTTGAGAGTCAGCCATTTGAAATGTGCGGCCGTGCAGCCAAGTTGCTGCTGTTTAAACAGCGTGGTACTGCGAGATCTCTAGACAGGCTCTGCTTCAGTTAACATTTATCAGAGCTTGCTTCGGAGCCTAGGTTTACCAGCACTGCTCTGGAAACAAACCACACTTGCCACTGAATTGCAGGCCATGAGTCGAGTTTCCAGGCTGCGATATAGCACACACAGGAAAGAAATATACAGGAATAATGAATGAATCTGCTAATAAATACAGTTCAGAAAAGTTAGGAATAATTTCTCCTATAAATATTGGCATTTTGCTAATCAAACATGCTGTGCCACAAACCTTTTTCCACATAATAAATTTTAATTCACAAGGCCATGGCAGCAATCCTAATGAAGATTAATTACTGCAGTCCCTTCCATAAAGCCCAGTGTAGCTTCATTCTTACTTGCTGTCAGAATGCTACAGCACATAGAAATGGTAATGAAAATATATTGTGTTGTGCTATTTCCCTTACTGGCCATTCTACTGATGTAAATCAAAACAGCTCTAAAACTAGATTTATTTAAAAAAAATGCAGGGAAAGGGATGAATAATCTACTTGTAATGAAATACCAGTGTAATAGTACTAAAAGCCAAAGACAAGTCTGTCTTGGAGTTGAAGTACCATAGTCTGGAAGAAGAAGAAGAAAAAAAATATTTAAATGGAAACCAGACCAGCAAGAGAGCATGCTTAATATTTCTTACTATTGCGTGGGAAGTATACAGAAGATTTGATGGGAAAAAATACTCAAACTATCAACCTCTCGCTTCGGCCTGGAGGTCACCTTTACTTCCTAAAGGCTCTAATGGACAAGTGGCAGTGGACTTCAACCAGATGCCTCAAGCTGTAACAGCACTTTTCCTCTCCATTTCTGTCACAGACATTGCTGACCATAAAGCAGCAGTACCTGATCCAGCCCTGGACCACTGGAGTTTCCATCCAGTGTATTTGGGCTAAGCAATTTTAGCATACCTTTACTCGCCAGTCTGAGAACATTGAGCGGCTGATTCTCATATGGATCAAATATCATTGCTCTAGGTTGAAACTGCTTCAGCTGGAGGTGACCATGGCTTCAATCAAACCATTTTGATTTGCTCTATGTCCCTCTGTCAGAGGCTTAACCTTCTCTGAAATGTGCTGCTGCCTTTGGAAATGCTACTTACAACATACCTAACCCTCACAACCACTCCCTCTTCAGTTTCACCTGACACCTTCAGGTCTGTTCCTCTCCTTTTCTTTTGTGTGCCCATCATCATCTTCCAGTTTTTGATAATTAATTTCTATAAATCCATTATTCATTTATTTCAATAAATACTCATCCCATTTCTCCTTCATTAATGGAGACACTTCCTGATGAAATACTATTTTTTTTAAAAAAAAAAAAAAAGGTGATTTGTGTAGCTGAGCTGACAAGTTTACAGAAACCACAGGAAGGATCTAGTCTGACCTGCAGAACACAGGCTATCAAATTTCACTAGGAAATTCTAACATCAGGTCTATTTCATATAGTGAGCTAGAGCATAGCTATTATAAAGACTATTATAAAGACTTTCACAGCATAAGAATATCACATCTCTATCAACAGTGAGCCAATGTCTCAATGTCCAGTTTTGCAGCTAAACAGCATGATCAAACCCTTAAACAGAGACCTTCTACATTGTCTGTGTTACAGTGCTTTTCCGGCCATCACAACGTGAAGTTCTGGCCTTCACACAGTCACTGATACGGTCTGATTAATACACCTTAGAGGAAGCACCATGCTTTTCAGATGAATCATCTCAAAAGACAATGTAATGTCAATCGCACGAAGAATCACATAAAACTTAGCAGGTCAACATCAGCATCCTGGTATGAGAAGAAGGTATAAGAAACTGCAATTTGCCCATAATTTTCATTAAAAAAGGTACACAACCAAGCAGACCTGAATGCTGAGTCGCAGGCCTGTCAGCTGGTGACTGGCCATAAAATCACAAACAAAACAGTACTAGAACTAAGACACTTCTCCTTTCTTTTCCATGCTCATCTAAAAAGTTAATGCGATCAGTAGCACCTATTAAAGATTTAAAGAAGGTAATGATAAGGTCAATCATAACTTTGTTCTTCCTTAACGTTTTTATTTAAACAGGTTGAGGGATTAGACATATCAGAAACTCAATTTGACTGCAAAATTAACATTTAAGAAATCCAACTGCTTTTTCCTACCCTATTCAATACACTTACATTTTTCACCTCATTAACAATTTACATTGATAGCCTTAAACCAAATATGATGAATGTTGCTAGATATACAAAAATTAATCTCATATTACATGCTTGGAGTCATTAATTACTCTGCTTGTAGAGGTATGACTGGAAGGGAATTTTATTCAAAGGCAACTTTAACTCATGGTAAGTATAGCTTCCCCAGTTTTTAAAAAAAATGCTGTGGGGGAAGGAGAAAAGATTAACAATGTTTTTGACTTCTTAAACCATGGACAGATGGTCTACTTTTAAAGCCTGTTGCAGGAAGATATCCTAGGTCTCACATACTTCATAGAATCATAGAATCATTAAGGTTGGAAGAGACCCCAAGGATCATCTAGTCCAACCATCCCCCTACCACCTATTACCCACTAAACCATGTCCCTAAGTACCATATCTAACCTTTCTTTAAACACACCTAGGGACGGTGACTCCACCACCTCCCTGGGCAACCCGTTCCAACGCCCGACCACCCTTTCTGAGAAGAAATTTCTCCTCATCTCCAACCTGAACCTCCCCTGGTGCAACTTGCAGCCGTTCCCCCTTGTCCTGTCACTAGTTAAACTACGGGAACAGGCCGACACCCAGCTCACCACAACTTCCTTTCAAGGAGTTGTAGAGGGAAATAAGGTCTCCCCTCAGCCTCCTCTTCTCCAGAATAAACAAGCCCAGGTCCC